>JAJOOF010006929.1:0-11081 GCA_029582545.1 Solanum lignicaule | reverse complement strand
CTCCAAAGTAGACCCTCGAAAAGGCTTCACTTGGAAATTTCGGATTTTGATACGGTTGCTCTAAAATTTGGGTTAGACCCATTTCCCACTCAATTTGACCCCCTAAACAAGAATATGAAGTCGGATTTTTGAAAAACGAAATGGATTTTTTTTATATAGCTAAACAAGTTTCCGGTAACTTCTGTAGCACATTTTTAAGAACTTTTTGGGTCATTTCAGTAAGTAAACTGAGAACCCTACTAGTGAAAAAAACTGAGAACCCTACTAGTAAAAACTGAACATGTTGCATGTTGATTAGCAATAAGAAATGAAACTGAAGACAACAATTTTAATTTCTCACAGGAGCAATAAGCTTTAATTTTGTTCGCTGATAAAAGTTACAGCTCCTGAAGGAAGCGGAGATCTTCAATGGACTCTATTCCTGGAAAGAGGCCTCTCGCGCGATGATATCACATCTTAGGACCAAAATTTCCATTCAACTGCTCGTACGCTATCCTGTACCCACTAATTAGCTCTTCCAGGAAAGTGTAATCAAACTGCTAGCATAGGCATGATGACATTATTGTATGTGTTGCTCCCCAATATACACGCAAGTGTACGTGGTCGCGCAAGTAATATAGATTCTTTAAGAAGCGAGTTATCGTTCCCAAGGGACTTATGATCAATTTATATTTAACACTTAATTCTACAAATAAAACTAAAAGTAACCTTTTCAAGAGTTGATGATTGATTGTTAACTACTACTAATTATGCAAAACTGAAAGTAACTAATTGTGAACGACTTTAATATGCTGTTTCAAACAAGTTAAAAGAGATTCCAGGGCTGCAGCATATACTGAATATCATGTATCATATTATTGGCTTAGAATTAATTTTAGTTGTCAAGTTACTGGTTTATAGGGTTAATTGTATGAGTCGGGCTACACACTTCTAGTCGCCTACTCCAATTAGCTATATAACTACATCGTTGAGCGGGGATAGATAGACTAACTGGCGAGCATTTATATTTCATCTTATTTCGTAACCAAGCAAGTTGTTCGTCTGGGCGTCACTCCTAAACACAAATCACCACAATCTAATGAGCCGATCGTGCTCTCTATATTCTCTGGTCTATCTAATCTCTCCTCTCTCGATTTTAAGATTAGACAATAGATTAATCTTATGGTGCGCAAACATAAAATACTGAAACAAAAATATAAAAGTAACTTATAATGACAACCAAAATTTAATTCAACAAGCCTTTAATAATCAACAATTCATTCGTAGCTACAGCCCCAGAATTAGGGCGTTTAGCCACTCATGTTATTAGAAAACAAGAAAATACAATAGTTCATGCAATTTCCGGAAAATAGAAGAGTTAAAGGAAAAAAACCTATTACAAACTTGACTTCTTGCTCTTGCACACTTAAATCAAAAGTCGAACCCCGATTATGGAGCCCTAAGGATCTATTTATAATAGTAGGAAAAGTCGGGAACAAATCCTACTCAAATTAGGAATCCTATTTAATGTTTAAAACTTGAAAAAGTCAGCAAAAGAGGGACGTGTCGCGCCTCCTATCGCCCCACGAACATGCTCCAGCTGTATCAGTGTTGGGGCGCCGCGCCTCTCAACGCGCCTGAGAAAGGCCTCTGAATGTTGGGCCTTGGCGCGTCACGCCTAGCAGTGCTCCTGACCATGGGGCTTTCATCCTTAGCCGCTTTTCATGCTCTTTTTCATCTCTTTTCTTCAAGTTGACTCCAATTCCCTTAAGAGTTCCTGAAACAACTAATCATGTGTGTAAGTGCATAATCATCACAAGTTACACCAAGAATTAAACTACTGACTAGAGATCGTTCTTCAATCTAATCGATTCATGGGCACATATTGACAACTTAGGCATATAAATATGCCTAAGATCACCACCCCACACTTAGAATTTTGTTTGTCCTCAAACACTCTCTTGAGTATCAACTCTTTTTCACAACCCTTGGACTTATCAACCCACCTTAAAATCAACCAAACATTTTTAATCATGATCTTGTAGTTCACAATGGATGCAACAATTCACCACATTTACACCAAATAAAACACGTGCTCAAAGAATGACCCTTTTATTATTTTTTCGGGCTAATGTAAACTTATACAACCACACCAATTAGATAATCCTACACATGCCATGAATGCCCTCACTTGTTTATATTTAGTAGAGCCTTTCACTCAAGCAATTTGCAATATCAACAAGGCCTATTTTTCAAACAATCAGCTCACTCTCACAAAAGAAGTTCTTGCTTTTCTCAACATACCATAAGCTTGCCAATAGTGTATTATTACTTTCGCACATATTTCTCAAGGAATCAAGAGGAATTTCATTTGGTTGTAATGTCGGCTTAAGGTAAGGGAGGGAATATTTATGAATCATCTTAGTGACTACACTTCTCTAATTCACGTGTCATTATTTTACCAACAATCTCCATTATAGCTTTTCTTTCCTCCTAGTACACACTTCATGACTATTTACCCCTTTTTGTTGCCCCATATTTGCCCTTTATTTCTTTTTCATCATCATTTTTTTTGCATGCCTTTGCACTAGCCATCCAAACTCTAGATTTTAACATCCGAGTAAGATACACATTATCCTTGATAGGATCAGGGCCAATGTTTCGAGCATAGTTCTAAATCAGCCACCCTCAACTTTTAGTTGAGGTGCACATTGTTACTAAGGACCAGGGCCAAAACAGAATTTTCTTTTCCACACAATGTACCAATTCACCCTTAGTTATATCAACCAACATTTTCCAACCCTTCATCTTAACATAGTGCATTGAGGATTTTCATAGGATCAAAAGACTTGGTATCAAATAACGGGTTTCGGTTTATCATATGGTTTATTAATAAACAAGGCTAAAGGCTCAATGGGGCTTACTAGGAACAAATTCAATTGTAGGCATACAATCAGAGTTAAAAATTGGCTATTTCAACAAAACGCCTCAATCACATTCCCTAAGTTATACAAATTACTAATTCAACACACACAAGGCAAGTTCTAGCTATCAAGTTAAGAAAGAACTAATCAATTCTCACCACACATGACATTATGACACATATAAGGATATATCAACTAACATGCTCATACAAGTAACATTACGGTATTACTACACAATTAAGCCCATTTTCATTTCATTTTGAGTCAAATTTAAGAACACATGTTAATTACAAGGTCAACCATCTATTGCATTTTTTCAAGTATAACTACCCATGACGTTTGGCTAACTTATTCGGAAATAGCTTCAAAAGATCAAGGTTGGTGTTTCAATCCTACTCCTCTATGTGACTAATTTTCCCTTAATACGGTCATCATCCATCCATCATTGGGAACTGTCACTCCTAAGACGACTCTAAGACTCAATAAAGCAATAAACTAATCTATACAGTTCAAAGGGACAATCCTCAGTAAAAGTACCAAAAACAAACGCTGAGGAACCCAAAAATAGAAAAATTAAAAATTTAACTAAAAACTAACACTAGACTCGATAAAACAGTAAACAGCTATATACAACAGAGAATAGTACCCAACCCCACACTTTAAAAATAAGCATTGTCCTCAGTGCACAATTAAAACAAAGTATAAGGTTAGAAATACTCCCTGGGGCCTCTAGGCCTCGTCGTCACCACCATCGAATACCATCAAGGCATTCGTCTCTTCATCCAAAACATCATCCTCCTCATAATCCGTAGCCTCATCAGCAGTAGCCTCATCATCATCCATAGGCTCCAAAAAGGCAGGACCAGTCTTGCACAAAAACGCTGCACTCTCAGACAAAATATAGCGTTCTGCCATTGTTTCCATCTCAACATCAGTAACCGAACGTCCACCATCCGCAATTGCAACTCAGCCATCCCAAGCATCCTAGCCATAACAATATTGTCATGGGCTTGCCGCTCTATGGCAGACAGAACCGGTCCATGAGATATGTCAAGTGCCTTAGTCCTCGTCATATCAACTAGCTTACCTGTCAGATCCGGGTGATAAGCAACAGTCATGTCGACCGATTCCTCCTCGATACCCTCACTCCTCAGAAAACGGGTGATCAATCCCCTGTAACAAAACCTCCACCGCATATTATTTCTAAATTTCTTCATACTCTGCCTTAAGATAGTCCCCACGTTAATGGGCATGCCCTTCATCAACATATATACTAATACCACCCTATCTCTGTCACCTCAGTTAGATGTTTGGCAGGAAGCAACACACTACACACTATCTTTAGCCACACCCTAGCCACCTGATTAAAGCTAGCAAAATGAAGGGTATTATGCCTCCCAGTGTCCTTACTCCGTTCCCACATAGCATTCGAATCAACCCCACACAAGGTATGTCGGATATCCCTATAAGGAGGTTTATCCTTTAAGTAATTAAACACATTAGGGTCATAATTCAGGGTTCCTAACAACTCATTCAGAATTCGGGCAGAAAACTTGACATCTTTCCCCCTAACAGGCACAGTTTTATATTTCGTTTCAGTTAGCCAATTAGCATAAAATTCTCGCACTAGTGTCAAATTGCAATCCCCCGGATTTTCAAATATAAACCTCAAACCCAACTCATTAACAGTCTGATATATATCAGGAAATTGTGACTGTAACCGTACCTCATTCACAAATTCGCCGCCCATATACTTCGCCTCTTGTTAACATGCGAACCATTCCCAGCCATACCTTTGGACATCCATTTTACCAAATTTTTGCCGGTTCCTGACCACTAGAGGACCCGAAAGCTTCTCTTTTTCTACTCCGCTTGGAACCCACCACATTCTTGGCTTTTGGTGCTATAGTAACCTGTGAAGAAAAGAAAACTAGAAAAAAGGAAAAAAATTAGAAAAATTAGGGAGGGGTCGGATTAGGCAGTGGGTGAAGGAGAAGAAGGAAAAGGAAAAAAAATTTGGGGGAATGATGTTTAAAAAGTGAAAGAGAAATGGGGAAGTGGAGGATATATAGTTGGTGGTGGGGAAGAAGAAAAGGTTTGGGAGTTTTAATGGAGAAATTGGGAGTTTAATGGAGGAAGGAGAAGAGTTATGGAAGAAGAATAGAGAAAAGTTTGAGGGATTTTAGGGGTTGGATTGATTAAAATTTAGTATAATGGGGGAAAAGTTTGGTATTTGGGGGTTTTAAGGGAAGTGGGTCGAGATTGAACCGGGTCAAAACCCAGTTAAAAAAAATTTCTGGGTAGTGGGGCGATGGGAGGGGCGACGCGCCTGAGAGGGCGCTCTGACGTACGACCCCTGGCGCGACGCGTCTCTTAGCGCGCCTGAGATGGCGCTCTGACGTTCGATGCCAGGCGCGGTGCACCAACCAGTGCGCCTGGCTTCAGTTTTTTTTCGTTATTACATGCTTAGTTACAAATAATGAAAATTCCTATTGAACTAAAACTAAAAAAACTTCCTAGATTCTACGCATTTACACTATGCTAAAACAATAAAAATCTAAATTTGAAACACGAACTACCTATCTATTACATATTGTTCATGGGTTGCCTCCCATGTAGTGCTTGATTTAACGTCGCGGCACAACGCAACTTGGATCGTTCGTCATTTAGCTCAAGAGCTTTTCGATCACGATCCAAATCCTCACCGAAATAGTGTTTCACCCTTTGCCCATTGACCAAGAACGGAAGGCCAGTCTTATCTTTGAGTTCAACAACCCCACGTTGTGTCATTCTGACCACTTCGAAAGGACCACTCCACTTCGACCTTAGTTTTCCAGGGAATAACCTTAGTCTAGAGTTAAATAGTAGTACCTTATCTCCTGGATTGAAAGTATGAGCTATTATGTGCTTGTCATGCCACCTCTTCGTCTTTTCTTTGTAAAGCTTGGCATTCTCATACGCGTGAGGCCTAAACTCCTCAAGTTCATGCAGCTGATTCACTCTCTTTTTACCGGCTAGCTCAGGGTCCAAGTTCAACCTCTTAATTGCCCAATAAGCTTGATGTTCTAATTCTGCTGGAAGATGACATGCTTTACCAAACACTATATGATAGAGAGAAGTCCCTATTGGTGTCTTATAGGCAGTCTTATATGCCCATAACGCATCATCTAATTTCTCAGACCAATCTTTCCGCTGCGCATTCACCTTTTTTTGCAAAATTTGCTTCACCTCTCTATTCGAGACCTCCACTTGGCCACTCGTTTGAGGATGGTAAGTTGTAGCAACCTTATGGCGAATACCATACTTAGCAAGAATGTTTTTAACAAGATGGTTAATGAAATGCTTAACTCCATCACTTATAATTGCCCTTGGAGTGACAAAGCGAGTAAAGATGTGCTTCTTTATGAACTTTATCACCACCCTTGAATCATTGGAAGGAAGAGCGACTGCTTCAACCTATTTACTAACATAATCCACATCCACAAAAATGCATTGGTTTCCACTAGATGGTGGGAATGGACCCATGAAGTCAATACTCTACACATCAAAGATTTCCACCTCCAAAATGTTACTTAGCGGCATCTCATGTCTTCTTGAAATAGTACCCAACCTTTGGCATTTATCACAACCCTTCACAAAAGCAATAAAATCTTTAAATAACGAGGGCCAAAAGAAACCAGATTGTAGTACCTTATGAGCAGTGCGCTCTCCTCCATGGTGACCTCCATATGGGCTAGCATGATAACTCTCGAGCACTTTGTGAACTTCAGACTCCGGAATGCACTTTCTCACTACCCTGTCTACACCTTGCTTGAACAAGAATAGTTTATCCCATATATAGAACTTGGCATCATGATTGAGCTTTTTCTTTTGTTGGGTGGTTGCACCCGGAGGATATTCACCACTTACTATTAAATTCACAATGTCTGTATACCATGCACTTGAGAGATATCTAATGTCATCAATTGTTCATCCGAAAACTCTTCCTAGATTTGCTCACCTTCTTTCACATGTGAAAAATCCCCCAACCTAGATAAGTGATCTGCTATTTGATTCTCAGTACCTTTTCTATCTTTGATCTCAATGTCAAATTCTTGGAGAAGCAATATCTATCGAATCAACCTTGGTTTAGCATCCTTCTTGTTGAATAGGTACCTAATAGCTGCATGGTCAGTAAAAACAATTACTTTAGTACCTACCAAATACGATCAGAACTTGTCGAAGGCGAACACTAGAGCCAACATCTCCTTCTCTGTCATTGTGTATTTAGCTTGTGTAGAGTCCAGGGTCTTGCTTGCATAATAGATCAAATGGAACACTTTATTCTTTCTTTGTCCCAACACTGCACCCACTGCTATGTCGCTTGCATCACACATGAGTTCAAATGGTAATCCTCAATCAGGAGCAATTAAGATGGGAGCCTCAATTAAGTTCCTCTTCAACATCTCAAAAGCTTTTAAGCACATCTCATCAAATTCAAACTTCACCTCCTTCTCCAAGATACTGCACATAGGGCTTGCAATCTTGGAAAACTCTTTGATGAATCGCCTGTAAAATCCTGCATGACCAAGAAAACTACGCACCCCTTTTACAGAAATGGGAGGGCGCAATTTTTCAATAACTTCTACCTTGGCCTTATCAACCTCTAAACCAAACTTAGACACCTTGTGTCCTAGCACTATCCCATCTCTTACCAAAAAATGACATTTTTCCCAGTTTAGAACTAAGTTAGTGTCTTCATATCTAGCAAGTACTTTATCAAGATTTCGGAGACATACCTCAAAAGACTTCCCAAAGACGGAGAAATCATCCATGAACACCTCTACAAAGTCTTCCACCATATCATGAAAAATAACCATCATACACCTTTGAAAAGTCGCTGGTGCATTGCAAAGTCCGAATGACATGCGTTTGAAAGCATAGGTACCATAAGGGCAAGTGAACGTGGTCTTTCCTGATCCTCTAGGCAATTAAGATCTGGTTGTAACCGGAATACCCATCTAAGAAACAATAGTACTCTTGCCCTGCTAGTCGGTCAAGCATCTGATCAATGAAGGGGACAGGGTAGTGATCTTTCCGAATAGCATCATTTAGTTTCCGGTAATCCATGCAAATTCTCCACCCGGTCACTGTTCTAGTAGGAATCAACTCATTCTTTTCGTTCCTTACCACTGTCATATCTCCCTTCTTGGAAACACATTGTACCAGACTTACCCACTTACTATCAGAGATTGGATACACAATTCTAGCATCTAGCCACTTTATTACCTCATTTCTCACCACTTCTTTCATTAAAGGATTTAGTCTACGTTGATGTTGTGCACTTGGTTTGTGATCTTCTTCCATGTAGATTTTGTGCATACATAACGCCGGACTAATCCCATGAATGTCAGCCATTTGCCATCCAATAGCTTTCTTTCTCTGCTTTAGGATCTTCAGTGCTGCTCCAACCTGTATTTCAGATAACTCTGTAGAAAGTATAACATGCAACGTTTCATTAGTACCCAAAAATGCATACCTGAGGTGATCCGACAGTGTTTTCAGTTCCAGCTTTGGGGATTCCTCAATGGAGGGTTTGGGTGGTGGCCCTAACTCACGCTCTAATGGTTCAACTCTCCGCTTGTGAGGCTCCACAAGTTCCAGATTCAGACATGTTTCTATCTCTTGAGCCTCAGTGTCTTCATCTCTCTTATGACTTATTAACACTCTTTCTAAGAGGTGTTGGGGCATAACTAGTTGTTACTCTACTATGCGATCAACCACAGTAATAGCAGACAACTCTTCATAAATAGAAGGCAATTTTAGAGCGCAATAAACATCAAATACCTCAACTTTATCATGTTCCCTCATGGTTAATTGACCAGCTGCTACATCAATCAATACCTTACCCATGGCCAAGAAAGGACGTCCCAAAATGAATGGAACTTCAGGATCGGGTTCAAAGTCTAAAACCACAAAATCTACTGGAAATCAATGAACCTACTTGCACAAACACATCTTCTACCACCTCCTCTGGCCTAGCAATGGATCTATCAGCAAGTTGGAGAATAACAGTGGTTCGTTTTGGACTGCCCAACCCAAGCTTTAGATACAAAGATAAGGGTATCAAATTTTTACTTGCCCCCAAATCACACAACCCCCGGGCATGAACACTTTGCCCAATTGTAATCTGCACAGTAAAACCACCCGAATCTTTTAACTTTTTGGGCAGTTTGTTTTGGATCCTTGAGTTGCACTCCTCAGTAAGTGCTATAGTTTCATATTCTGTGAGCCTCCTCTTGCTCGCCACAATGTCCTTCACGTATTTAGCATACTTCGGGATGCCCTGCAAAATGTCAACCAAAGGTAGATTAATGTGAACCTGTTTAAGGAGAGAGAGAAACTTACCGAAGCATTCATCTTCATTCTGCTTTTTCAGCCTTCGTGGAAATGGAGGTGGTAATTTTCTTTGAGGAACGGGTACCTCAACATTGGAGCTTTTTACTACCTCTTTCACCTTCTTTTCTTTGTTACTTACCTCAGTGTCTCTCTTCTTTGGAGCTAGTTCCTCTAATTTCATCCCACTTCTAGTACTTACCGTATGCAATTGCTTTGGGTTGGGCTTAGTATCACCGGGCAGCCCACCTTGAGGACGCAAGTTCAAAGAATTAGCCATTTGTGCAACTTGTTTCTCTAAACTCATTTGGGATGTCACGCCCCGAGCCTACACCCTGGGCGGGACTGGCACTCGGAGACCATTGCTGGCCCCAAGCGAACCCTTGGCCTGGCTTACTTAACTCAGCGGAAGACTTAACTCAATGAAACAGTCTCAAATAATAACTTAAAGAATAATGAGTTGGCCAAAATGACACTTAAGTCTTAACCAACATCTGAACGATAAAGAAAGACATCTGAACTAATAACTATCTGACTGTCTATGAAGCCTCTAAAATACTGAGATGGATGTTGGGACAAACCCCACAATATCCTAATAAATGAAAGATTGAAAGCGAATAAAAGAGTCCTCTGGAATACAAGGAGGCTCACCACTGACTCTGAGCTGCTCAACTGGATCAACGAGGTGTTGGATGCTGATTCTGGTTACCTGCGTCTGCATCATAATAAGATGCAGGCCAACTGGCATCAGTACATTGAATGTGCGAGTATGCGAGTTGAAATGCTAAACCACATATAGGCTAGAAAGAATTTGAAAGAAACTGAATAACTTACCTGGCTCACTCAACTCAACCTGACTGACTCATTTCAATATAAAGCAATTTAAAGCAAGTGCAATATAAAGAAAAATTATTTAAAACATGCTATAAACTCTGTGTGTATGCAGAGATACACTAAATCTGAGATGTATGTAGAAATACAAATGAACTGATGTATATAGAAATACAATAACTGTTGTGGGAGTTTCTCTAACCGACAACCATCACATAAGAGCTATAGTGATTATACAGCGATCAACCTCACGCTGCCAGAGCATCCTATATCCGGCCAAAGGTATAGAACTTAAACTACCTAATGGATCCACTAGTCTAATTTGAAAAGGATTCATCTAAAAAGTATGAACCTCTTCTACCCATGATGGCTACATGGTTCTATGGGGGTTATGGGTTCTTTGAACGCTCCTCCAATTCGGTGCTCATTACTACTCCCAAAAATGTACTAGCTCTTATGTTTTAAAAACATATTTCCTCTGTGATTTGAGATTAGTGCTCAAAACTTAGCTCAAAGGCTATCTTGGAAATCTAAGTTCCCCTGCTTACTTCATTTAGAAAGCTATTACTCTTTTCTGAAAACTAGCCCGAAGGCTCTTTGGAAATCTTAGTTTCCGTTCTTATTTAAATGTGAAAACATTTTAAATCTATTTGGGAATACTTAGTCCCCATATACTTTTGAAGAAATGAACTTCAAACTTTACTCTTTACTATTTACTCAACTTGAACTTTAAGTCTTAAAACAAAGTTAAAACATTTGAAAAAGACTTTTGGAAAACACCAAGAACTCGTCTTGACTTGACTCTTACTTCTCTTGACTTTGGTCTTAACTTTCCTGAATTGGATTATGGATTCAAGGTTCATGATCTCATGTTTATGGATGATTTCATGATGTTTAGATGTATTCTAGAATGTTAGAATCGACTAGGAAACATACGTACATCACTTAGAAACACGTACGAGAAGGTGGGGA
>JAJOOF010006928.1:0-23635 GCA_029582545.1 Solanum lignicaule | reverse complement strand
TTTTTGTTTTATTTGCGGTAGTGTCCATTCTATAATCACATTGGGGACAATGTTGAATGCTTTCGGTGGGGGTGGCACTTGGTCATTGAATTCCTCTGTGTTCTTCGATCCTCTGGATTGTGTTTAATTGTAGTTTCTCTTACAAGTTTGAGTATCAGTCTTGATCTATACCGATGACTTGAATAATGCTCATAATCAAACAAAAATGAATGTGCGGCTACGATGAGGACAAATGAAGTTGCATAGGCAATATGTGAACTTTTTGCATCTCGTTGTGACTAGTCAATTATCAAATTTAGTCTCTTGTGATGAACAGTGCACACTAGCGAAAGTGTGGAGTCTTGTTTGATATTGGTGTCAATGCCTTGTGTGAAGAGCTTACCGTGAACCATGTGTGATGACACCTAGAATTTGCTCAGTTGGTCTGGCTGACTAAGTGATGCAAGCTCTTGAGATGATCTTAGGCAATTTTGAAGAGCGTGAAACAATTCGACATTATACCTCTTTTTGTAGCCTACCTTGTGACATTATACCTCTTTTTGTAGAAACTTGATGAAATTGTGACCTTTCTTTATCCATTACCCTTAATCCTCATGATTTGTGGTTTGTTTGAATACCCAACTTAGGCTAAAAGCCTAAATTGGAGGTGTAGTGAAAAGAGAAGATAAATCAAGAAATGCAAAGAAGTCCCCTTTGACCCATGATTTTGAGAAAAATGGAGCCCTCCATACAAAAAAAAAAAAGAAAAATAAGAAAAGAATGAAAAAGTTGTGGAATAAAGTGGTGAAAGTGCAAAGAAAATGGAGTGTTCAACAGTCCATGCAAGATGAATAATGGGGTGACTTTTGAGCATGAATGAGAATGATGAAGAAAAGGAAAGAAAGAATTGTTCATACCACATTTCACGAGGATTACAGCCATTGCGCCTAAATGATCGTACCTTTGCACTCAACCCCGTTACAAGCCTTGAAAAGACCTTTTGATCTTGAGTGGACTGAAACAATTGTTGGTCAGAAAATAAGGGAAAACCTATGAGTGAAGTCATGCATTGTGTTTATCTTTCTGAGTGTGAGTGTTGATTGTGATTCCGGAGCTATAAGTTGTTGAACCATTGTGTGTGAATATGGAATCCTTCTTTGTGTGAGGGCATTTGAGTACCTTTGTTGAGCTCGAACTTGCATTTGAAGCAAGTGTTGTGAATTTGAGAATCTTTGATAATGGTGAGTCACAACTTGAATCGTCGAGTGCACAATTGATCATTGCATGAGTAGGTTGAGTCTTTTGGTGTGCATTCATGACTGGGTCTTGTGTAGCACTATTTTAAACATCCTTTTTGAACTGCTGGACTTGAGTTTTACTTGAGGACAAGCAAAAGTTTAAGTTGGGGGTGTTGATGAGTCCACGATTTGGACTCATTCAGGGCTTTATTTGGATAGATTTAGTGTCCTCAAATGCCTATTTTGTGCCAATAACTAATGTAAAATCCTTGATTTCCAGGTATTTGGATCTAGGAACAAGCATGGACACTAATGTGCAAAAAGGAACGAAGCGAGCTAAACGAATGAAGAAATGAAGGGCTGGTGATCGCCAATCTCACTCGGCGAATCGCCAAGTTGCCACTCCACCGCCTAAAGTTACAGAATACTGGAGTTGAATTGGGGGTAACTTCAGCGAGTAGCAGTTCCATTCGGTGTGTCGCCGATCGATTTAGTGAGGGATGACCAAGTCGCCAAAAGTACTAATGAAGATTCAAACAAGTGTTGATGGGCAACATAAAAGGAGAAAGGGCGACTCGTGGAATCATTCGGCAATCCCAATCTGGATCGCCTAAAATTACAGTAGTTGGACCAAGAAGAAATGAAAAATAAAGGCGAGAGGAAGGACAATTGATGATTCGCCGAACCGTCGGCGAAGCCCGACTTCGCTCGCCGATTGGTATTAAAAAGTCACACATCAGACTTGTTTAAATTGAATTTTTGCTAGAGAGAGAAGGCATTCAGAAACGTGAGGAACAAAAGATTGAAAGAAAGACCACTGCTAGAGGCAATTTCCTAAGGATTTTAACAAGATTTTCTTGGAGATTTTGTAATAGGGAGATTCTTAATTGATTTTAACTTTCAATTTTCATTTTTACTCAGCTATGGAAGACATGATGGATGTTGATTTTCCTCTTTTTAATATGATTGGCTAAAATCCTCTTCTTTGGGTTTTGACTACATGACCAATTATTGAGTTTTACTAAGTGGGTGTCATTGATTTGCAAATAATGATGTTAATTTGAAATGGATCTGATTTGCTACTGCGTTTTGAGGTCGTCTTGCATGATTAGTGTATCAAGTTCACTATTTTGTGCTTACGAGAGAGAAAAGTGTAGAACCAAAGTCGCAAGTTCAGCATCCTTAGTAGTGGGTATTCATGATTTCAGCTTGAAAGAGTGAAACATGGAATCTATCCTTTGTATCTAGCTTGAGAAAGTGGATTTGATGAGGACAAGGGATGGGCATCTTCCGTCTAGTGTGGAAGTTCTAGAGAATTCGACAAAAATAAGGTAATTGTTCGAGAGAAAGTTGCTTTACATATAGTCCTACCTACCCACGACAAGTTATCCTATTGTGAGCATCAATGTTCATCCACTAAGTTGAATTCAATAATTGGTTGGTCAATTCCCCAAGTGTTACCTCATTATTTGATCAGTTTGTGATTAAGTGTTGAATTGGATTGATAATTATAACCTGAAATTCGAAGCTTAAGCACAAAAGGTTCAGTAAGTGTTCAGTTGAAGAGATTGTTGTCATACTTCTATAATTGAATTCAAAGGAAAAGCTACTCTCTGTGGGATCGACCCCAACTCATTTAGTTGGGTTATATACTGACTAGCGATTGTTAACACATAGAATTGGATGAAGTGTCTTAGAAACATTAATCAGTATCTAAATCTAAAGAGGAATTGAGAAAAAGAATCGAATTTAGGCGAATTGTGGTTAGAAAACGAAAAAGGAAAAATTCGGGCGAATCTGGCAGCCCAGTTCGCCTCGCGGACGTTCCTCCCCATTTCATAAATTTTTTCTTCACATCGTGGAGAGGTCACGGACCTCTCTGCCTCAAAAGTTATTTCGCGACCAAATATGAAAATTCATCTCCGTGTTGCGGACTTGCTTCCAAATAATAATATATTGATCGTTTATCATGTTTAACTATCTAAAAACACTCCTAAACATAACTAGATCTTTCCTATCACAAATCACAACCTTGAATTCATAAATCAAGTTCAAGGTAGAGTTGAGAGTCAAGTCTTGAGAGTTCTTTCGAACATTTTGAGAAAGTCCCTTTGAGTCTATTTGAGGAGTCTTCTACAACTTCTAGTAACTTGTTTCAAGACTCGAGTAAGTGAGTAAGAGGATGAGGCAAATGTATTTATGAGTCTACTTTGTCATCATGAGATCTTTCATATAGTAATTTATAACTCTTGAATTCATAATTCACATTCAAGAGAGAGTTAAGAGTAGAGTTCAAGAAAGCTTTTGAGTTCAATTGTGAATCCCTTGAGATCAACTATTGATTTGAACTAAGTTTTGAGTAAGTAAGTATGAGAATGAAAAGAATCGTATACATGAGTTCCTTATTGATATTTTGACCCTTGAGTCGAGTTGTTCATATCCATAACTTCCGCATAAACTCCATCAGTTAAGTACCTTTACGAGAAGTAGTATCTTTAAGTTCTAAGTCTTGAGTATCGAGTTCCTAACCTTTTCGAGATTATATTCCTAATTATGGGACTATTACATGTTACCCATGCCGTCCTTGAGTTGAGTTGTTCATTCCCATAATTCCGCATAATCCAATAAGTCGAATAATCTTGAGATGAGAAGTATCTTTGAGTCCTTGAGTTGAGTAGTTCATGCTCACAATTCTGCATGAACCCTTTGAGTTGAGCATTCTTGAAATGAGTAGTATCATTGAAGTCCTTGAGTTCCAAGTATTGAGTTCTATCTATTGTTATTGAAAACCTTGCATTGAGTCGTTCACGTCCATAATTTGGCATGAACCATAATTTAAGAAGTCTTTTACAAATGTTTTAACTTTGTTTTAAGACTTAAGCTTTGAATTGAGAAAAGAGTAAGAGTAAAGTTCACTTCTTCAAAGATTATACGAGTACTAAGTTTTCCCAAGATTTAAAATGTTTTCACATTTGAACAAGAAAGGAAACATCAATTTCAAGAGAGCTTTTAAGCTAAGTTTTGAGTAATTATCTCAAACCAAAGAAAGAATTGTTTTAAAAACATATGAGCTAAGTATATTTTTGGGATTAGTATTGAGCACCGATATGGGGATGCTAGTTCATAATAACTCAAGTCTCCATAAACCATGTAGCCATCATGGGTAGTAAAGGATCATACTTTTTAGATGATTCCATAAGTGCTCTTTAAGCATAGACTAGTGGATCTGCTTAGTTAAGACGTTCTATAAGACGGCAAAGTATAGGACAGTTTTGGCAGTGTGGCAAGACGTTGTATCATCACTTAAGCTCATAGTGGTGGTTGTCGGTTAGAGAAACTCCCACAGATTTATATTTTATTTTATTATATATAAATTGAGTTGTTATTGTATTCTTCAATACACTGAGTTGATTTCTACTGTTTTAAAAAATTTCCATATATTGCATGTGTATTGTTGTTTTACATTAAGTTGAGTATCCAGAGTTGAGACCCAAAGTCGAGTTGAGTCTTTTGAGTTGAGTATCTAATCTCTTAGTTGAGTATTTTATCCTTGAGTACTTCTGAGTTGAGTAGTTTTGAGTATACCTTGAGTTGAGTAAGTTTGAAAAGAGGTAAGTATGTTTCTTTTTTATCAAGTTCAAGCTTATATTTATGTTTTAAAATTCCCCTTACATGCTTGTACATTCCACATATTGAGCCATTTGGCCTGCATCCTTTCATGATGCAGATAGAGGTATTCAAGGTCATCAACAGGAACTTCGTCGATACCATATATAGTTTGAGTTAGTTATGATGAGCCTCCTTGCTTCTAGAGGATTTCATTTAGCTTTCAGTTATATCAGTTGTTAGGAAGTCATGAGTCTTGTCCCGACTTCCATCTTTGTTATTTAGAGGCTTCATAGATAGACAGTAGAGTTTCAGAAGTGTGTTCATTTATTTTATTAATGTTTTAAATACTTAAGTTGCCTATTTTGTGGTGAGTTGAATATATTATATTATTAGCGTTTTCTTTTGAGTTAAAGCTTGTATTTAAGTTTTTCATGAATTTTATTCTGTTTTAAGCTTTGTATGCTTAAGTTAGTCTTTCGCTTGTAGTCAGCCAGGATGAGGGTTTGCTTGGGGACCAGCAATGGTTCTCGAGTGCCGGCCACATCCAGGGTGTAGGCTCGGGTCGTGACACATTTCACATAACATCATTGATGAAAATAAAACTATTTACATTTGTTGAAAATTGAGAAATCCTCGAGAGCCAGCAATACTAAGATTCGAATTATAGTGAATAACGAAACTTTTGTCCATCGCACAGTTTAATTTCAGTCAAATGGTAGATAAAGAAGCTTATATTGATTTCCCTATCCTTTTGGCTAACTCTAAAACAACCCAACTTTAATCCCGACTACAATCATATATAGTCATCAAACCTAGCAATTGTTTTTCTGATCTTCTTGCTTCTTCCCAACTCGTCCGTCATAACTTGTGCATCATCCTCAGTAGGGGCCCTATTGTTCACAGCATCTCTGGAAGCCAAAACATTGTCAGGAGTTCGATTCTTGTTTGGTACCAGTAGACGACTACTAGAACCCTGTATCGCTCTGAAAATGCCCCATAAGTAGCATTTCCGTTGGTACATGTCAACCAGTTTCTCAAATAAGTTAACAATGAATATGGTATAACAACATTTAATGAAAGCATGAAATAAGTAAAATCTTACTCCAGTGACGCAGGGGCAGTTTTGTGGATGTGAAAACCAATAGCTTCCCATATGGTGTTAATGCTCGCTGAGCATGTTCTCCACCAATCATATCTTGAACCATACTATCAAATTTATCAAGGTGTCTGTACGAAGAAAATGAAAATGAAAACAAAGTGAATTTGATGAATAGCACTAAGCATAAAATGGTGAACATATAAAGTACTTACCTTGCCTCCGAGGGGAAGAAAAACAACTCAATGTCATCGACAGTAGCCTGTGGTATGTTGAAATACTTAGGCCATAAATCCTCTTTTGGAACCATTTCAAAGTGAAGATGAAGTTGAAGTAACTTTTATTTTTCAGAAACACTTTGACTTGCTTTGTCGGAGAGGTGAGCAACAACTCCGTCAAGCGTATACTCGTTGTTCCAAATGTTATAGCAACCCCTGCCAGAATGTGCAAGAAAAAAGATATTTTTATTCACAATGTATACAACAATAAATTCCGAATAATCTGTGAGATATGTACGTACTCACCTCCAAATAGGATCATCAACAGGTTGTACAGCACGACTATGCTCTACCAAATCAGTTCCACGATAGCATCAGATTTCGTCATTCTAGTGATTTCATTCTCTTTAGGGACGAATTCAGTGAAGGTGACTTTGTCAAGGCAGTAGTTGAAGAGATTTAAAACACACAAGATTATTAAACCATGTAAAGGGCTAACCTAAGACCATTTGTTCAACAAATTACCTCCATCAGTATACCAAACTAGAACAACAAAAAAGAGAATGAAAATCAGCATAATCGAACTTAGAAAGCTACAAACAATCTTCTGATAGCCTAGAAAGAAATCACCTGACAAGCCATTTATCATTGCAGTTTTATCATATTCCTTAAAAGAAACAACAAAGTCCATAGAAAACTTAAGGCAACATTCACAATAGGCAAATGTGCTATGCGTCCTTTCTACATTCCATCTCATGTGTGGCCAATAGTTGTTTCCGCCAACATGTCATAGAGTCTTACACACCATTATGGGCCTACATAGAAAACGACACTTCCATGGAACACCTAGCAACATAATTTACTAGCCTTAAACAAGATCATCAAGTCCATAGAATCTTAGCTAATACATTAGCGTAACGAGCACTATATACCTAGCAACATGCCTTTGATTCAAATTTTTAGACAGTGAAAAACACATCTAATAAGGAAACTATAACAACAACAAGTAGTGTGATAACATTATAAAATTCTGATCTTGCATGAGAACGACACAAATAACCTTCTCCAATGCATGAAAGTCAACCTCAAATGTCTTGTTATAATTTGCAAGTTGCAATAAATGAGGCGAACTAATCTTACTTTACCCCGCCACAAAACCATTATCCTTCTTAATAATATTGGATAAAAGGGAAGCTACTATTCCCTAAAAATCACATTTATTAAAGTTTACATAAAATTTCCCCATCTTAAGTATTTCAAAACAGTTTGTATAACATAAAGTAGATGATCATTTAAGGAATGTCTAATACAAGAATATCATCAAAATAAACAATAACAAACTTGCAAAACAAAAAAACTATCAATACATGATTCACAAATCATTTATATAAGCCATATTTTTACCATTTACATGATAGTACAGGCAACAAAACTGTTAGGACCGTGAACTCGGGTAGTGTGGAATTTAGCCAAACAATGTTATAATGACAATAACAAAGACAATAGTAAGTTGATAATAATGAAAGTAAAACAATTAAAGAAGACACAAATTTAACGTGGTTCGGTTGGTGTGACCTAATCCACAAGCGCAGAGGAACAATTTCACTATTTCAACAAGAGTACAAAAGAGAGTATAAAATTAGAGTAAATACTCTAATTAATCCCAAATACCCAAAGATAATAACCTCACAAGATCACTCCAAAGAAAGGGTTCACACAAGTGTTTCCCAACACAAACTCTCTTACAAAATTACTCTTAATGGAA
Source organism: Solanum lignicaule (assembly GCA_029582545.1). Lineage (NCBI taxonomy): Eukaryota > Viridiplantae > Streptophyta > Magnoliopsida > Solanales > Solanaceae > Solanum > Solanum lignicaule. The sequence continues at coordinate 15,730 of JAJOOF010006928.1, read as the reverse complement.
AGACAAAGAAAGAAAGCAATGAAATATTTTCATATGCTTCAAGGTGTGTTTCAACTAATGTCTAAGCTCCCTATTTAAAGAGAAAAAAATAGGCTTGTTGATGTCATGGATGATGTCTTTGGAAGATACAAAATATTCAACATCTCAATGTGAATATATCAAATATGGTGGCTTCCAAATCTTTGACAAATATAGTTGCCAAATCTTTGACAAATATGGTTGCCAAATTTCCACATTTGTGGCTTCCAAATCTTTCACAAAAGAAAGATAAAATAACTTTCTCCAATCAAACAAAAGGCCACATTACAAATCTCCACCTTGGCCTGAGTTTGGTGAAAATAGTAAATTTACTTCATTATTCGCAGAAGCCCATACGTGCTAAATTATTCTTCATAAATGCCAATCAAGTTCAAACAAAGCTTTAACTTGCTGACTGGAACAGACTTCGTGAACATGTCGACAGGGTTGTCTCTTGTGTTAATCTTCTTAACAGAGACCTTTCCTTCGGCAATGATATCCTGAATGAAGTGATACTTGATATCAATATGCTTGTCCTCTCATGATACATCTGATCTTTAGTCAAGTGAATGGCACTTTGGCTATCACAGAAAATGATAATACCACCTTGGTGTAAGTTGAGTTCAACAAATAGACCCTTCAACCATAAGGCTTCTTTGATCGCCTCGGTCACTGCCATATATTCTGCTTCGGTAGTAGATAAAGCTACTACATGTTGTAATGTAGCTTTCCAACTGATAGCACAACCACCAATGCAAAAAACATAGCCTGTTAGTGATCTTCTTTTATCGAGATCACCTGCACAGAGTCTACAAAACCAACCAAAGTGTTAGGATTTCTCCCAAACTCCAAACATGTGTTTGAAGTACCTCACAAGTATCTGAGGATCCATTTCACAGCCTACTAATGTGCTTTACCAGGGCAAGCCATATACCGGCTTACCACACTCGTGTACATACCATTGCATACATAATACTGCCAACATCACTGGAATATGGTACCTATGCCATATACCTCTCTTGTTCCTCTGTCTGCGGTGATTGAGCAACTGATAACTTAAAATGAGTAGCAAGAGGAGTACTAACTGGTTTAGCATCTTTCATGCTAAACCTCTCCAATACCTTCTCCAAGTACTTCTTCTGGGTCAGGAATAACCTTTTGGTTCCTCGATCTCTTTTGATCTCCATGCCAAGGATTTTCTTAGCTGCTCCTAAATCTTTCATTTCAAATTCACTTTTCAGCCGACTCTTCAAAATGTGAATTTTTGTCAAATCCTTAGCAGCAATGAGCATGTCATCAACATATAACAATAAGTAAACAAATGAACCATCATTTAACTTCCGAAAGTAAACACAACTATCATACATGCTCCTCGAATAACCATGATCCAACATAAAGGAATCAAACCTCTTGTACAATTGTCTTGGAGATTGTTTTAATCCGTACAAGGATTTCTTCAACAAGAAAAAATGATCTTCTTTTCCTTCAATTTCAAATCCTTCACGTTGATGCATGTATATTTGTTCCTCAAGTTTGCCATGTAAGAAAGTTGTCGTAACATCAAGCTGTTCTAATTCCAAATTATACATGGCAATTAAGGAAAGCAAGGCATGAATAGAGTTATGTTTAACTACAGGCGAGAAAATATCATTAAAATCAACTCCTTGTACCTGACTATAGCCCTTCGCAACTAATCATGCTTTATACCTTGCATCTTCAACCCCTGGAATTCCATCCTTTTTCTTGAAGACCCATTTGCAACCAACAATTCTTTTACCTGACGACGGCCTCACAAGAGACCAAGTACCATTCTTGTGGAGAGATTCAATTTCTTCATTCATTGCAACTAGCCACTTGGCCGAATCAACATTAGAAACTGCTTCTGAATAATTGGATGGTTCTCCAATTTCTTCAGTTTCCTGTGCAACTGAAAAGGCAAATGCAACATAATCTCCATACCTTTCAGGTTTTTGAATTTGTCTCCTTGGTCTGTGTGGCTATAGAATACTCATTTGGTATAACTTCAGAAGTCACAACTTCTGGTGCTTCAACTTCAGGAGTTTCAACTATATTTTGCTCCAGGGTTGATGAGTTTGGCTTTGAAGGAATGCCAAGTTCAACCTCCACCTGCTCATGTATACCCCGCTCCTTATTCGTATTACTAGAACTAGAAGACTCTTTTCTTGGGTGTAACATAGAGGATTCATCAAAGGTTACATCTCTGCTAATTATGAATTTCGGTGACTTGGGATCAAGATACCAGAGTTCTGTATCATTTCACCCCAGATGCGTATCCAAGGAAAATGCACCTTTTTGCCCTTGGTTCTAATTTACCATTATTCACATGCATGTACGCGGGACAACCAAAGATTTTTAAATTAGAATAATTAGCAGGAGTACCTGACCACATTTCCTCCGGAGTCTTAAAGTTCAAAGGTGCAGAAAGAGCATGGTTGACAATGTAACTAGCAGTGGACATAGCCTCTGCCCAAAAAACATTTGTCAACCCAACATTTGAAATCATGCAACGAGCTCTTTCCAAAAGAGTTCGATTCATCCTTTCTACAACACCATTTTGTTGAGGGGTCATCCTCACAGTGCAATGTCGAGCAATTCCTTCATTTTTGCAAAATTCATTGAACTCATCATTACAAAATTCTAAGTCATTATCCATTCTAAGTCGTTTGACATGTTTTCCTGTTTGCTTCTCAATCAAAACTTTCCAGTTTTTGAAAGTTAAGAAAACATCACTTTTATTTTTCAGGAAATAAACCCAAACCTTCCTTGAATAATTATCAATGAAAGTTACCATATACCTGGCACCACCTTTTGATGGAGTACGAGAAGGACCTCAAAGATCTGAATGAATATAGTCCAAAGTACCTTTTGTTCGATGAATTGCTGGAGATTTGAAGCTGACTCTTTTCTGCTTCCCGAACACACAGTGTTCACAGAAATCCATGTTCCCAGTACTTTGTCCACACAGAAAACCTCTTTTGCTGAGGATGGAAAGACCTTTCTCACTTATATGCCCCAATCGCATATGCCACAATTTGGTAATGTCGGAATCAGATTGGGTAGAAACTGCAACAACATTTGTAATAGTGGAACCCAACAAAGTGTACAACGTACCAGATCTACATGCTTTCATAATCACCAGAGATATTTTCATAACTCCACCTTCACTTGTGTATTTGCACCCAAGAGATTCTAGAATGCCCAAATAGATGATACTTTTCTTCAAGTCAGGAACATATCTAACATCGATGAGAGTTCTTACCACAGCATCGTACATTCTTATTTGAATTGTACCTTTACCAAAAACTTTGCAAGGAGCATTGTTGCCCATTAAGACAACTCTACCTCCAACAGACTCGTATGTGGCAAATAAATCCTTATTAGGACACATATGATAAGAACAACCCGAATCCAAAATCCACTCATCGTTAGATTTAAAACATTACTAGTAGCTAAAAATATTGTTCCATCAGACTCATCAGTAGCTACACTTGCTTCGGTGGGGTCAATATTTTGATGCTCATATTTGTTTTCCTTATGCTTTTCTTTGGTTTTCAACTTATAGCATTCAGAAATAATATGACCTGTCTTATGACAATATTTGCACACCATATTTCTATATCTGGACTTTGACTTTGATTTAGACCTCTCACTTTTTGATTCTTTCTTATTAGATATACCTCTTACAAATAAACCTTCCCCATGGGTTACACTACTTTCTCCAGTAATATCTCTATCTATCTATTCTTTTGATTTTAAGATAGATTTGATTTCCCTATAAGAGATATTATCCTTTCCATAAAGCATAGTATTTCTAATATGCTTAAATCATTGGGGTAAGGAAATAAGTAATAAGACGGTTTGATCCTCATCATTAACTTCAACATCAATATTACTCAAATTCATAAGAATAGAATCAAATGCATGAAGATGTGAGAGTATAGAAGTACCTTCAACCATATGAAATGTGTAAAGCTTTTGCTTTAGGTAAAGTCTGTTTTCCACTGTCCTCTTCATATACAAGGTTTTTAGTTTTTCCCACATGCCTTTGGCTGTTGATTCTGTAGATACTTCACATAAAACCTCATTTGAGAGATTTAAAATGATACATGATTTTACCTTTTTGTCTATGATGGCAAACTCCATGTCCGTCATATTTTTTGGCTTCTTCTCCTTTCCTTCTAGTGCCATATCTAGGCCATCTTGAATTAGTATAGACTCCATCTTTAATTTCCACATCCCGAAGTTTGCACTTCGGTCAAATTTTTCAACATAAGTCTTTGTTACTGTCTTTTTGGCTACTAAAATTAACCCGATTAGATCTGGCTCTGAAACCAATTTGTTAGGACCGTGAACTCGGGTAGTGCGGAATTTAGCCAAACAATGTTATAATGACAATAATAAGAACATTATAAATGGTATACTCACAATCATCACAACCATAGATTGATTACCATGAGGATAAACACAACTTAAATTGTGAATCCATTGAGTTGTTCATTAACTTTTAGTGTTTTCCTAACCTTTAAATTAGTCTAAATCATCATAATCGGACTTAGAAAGCTACAAACGATCTACTGATAGCCTTTGATTCAAGATACCTTGTATTTTCAAGTAAATTAAGGCTTTGATGATTTGAACTAATGGAAAACATCGAAGGCAAATGGTAACATTGTCAATTAGTTAAATACCTGACAACAACATACGTGGTAGTGAAATCTCACTTGTCTGATTTGGGGAGGGTAGAGTGTACTTAGACCTTACCCCTACCTCATGGAGGTAGAGAGACTATTTTTAGAGGACCCTTGGCTCAAGTACAACAAATCAAAGTAGGTATGAAAATGAAAAGTGATAACAAAGAACATATCATCTAATAAGGAAACAATAACAACAACAAATAATATGATAACTATATCATATGAAAGATAGTTTATTATAGCACCATGAACCTTTTCACTAATGCATGAAACTCAACCTCAAAGGTCTTGTCATAATTTTCAAGTTGCCAAATTAGGAAAGAAACATTCTTTTTGTAATAGATTAAAACGGAAGATAAGACAAATAAATTGAAATAGAGAGAGAATTAATTAATTACTAGCTAAAGTGTCTCAAAGTCTCAAATTTAGGCGTCGTTACAACTCTCATAATTACTTATGTTCTTTTCATATTCATGCAAAATTAGCATATAAGAAATTTAACAATGAAATTTAGTAACAATAAAAGCTTACCGATGTACAACAAATTCAAGACAGTTTACACAATGAATAAGGGCATTTAGGAATCCTTTGTCACCGCAGTTAAGACATATTTTCGATGCCTGCACAACATCAAAAAAATAATAATTAAAACTACAATCATATATATGCAAAAGATCGATGTACTCTATATAACGGAAGTTATAGCAAGCTATTAAAGCATATGTCATAGTCTCCATTCTCCAATTTTAGAATATGTAATGAGTCTAATCAATTCTGAGTTGTGCTATCAATGTAGACTGGTTGTGTTGGTGAAGATAGCTAGAATATCACAATTTGAATCAAAAAAATTATACTATATATTGTAGCTAGAGTTGTGTAATTATAATATTATTGACTATTAAGTTTGCAATTATGTTTCACTTTTTAATTTGTCTAATTCAGTTCAATTTGAATCAATCATGTTTTAACATTAGCTTTGTAAAATTGTCTTCAATTTTTTGAGGTGTCTTCTTAGACATTCAAGCTCAAACTAATTAAATTATCAAATAATTAAATTTCAAAAGATATTTTCTAAACATTAGAAGTTTTTTTTTTTTAAATTGTAACACTCACTACAATATTGATGATTTAAACCTATTTTTGTAATTAAAAGTAATACAAAATATTATAGAAGTAAAAATGATACTCTAATTGGTGTACTCAATCAAATGAAGTTTCAATTTTATGTTTAAATATTTCTACTACTAGAATAATTCTGGCTATTTGTGCAACAATTGACTCAATTGAAAAAGTTTTCCAAACTATAATCCATACGAATTATTACGAAAAGAAATGTTATTTCGCTAATTGAAAAAAATTAATTATCAAATTATAATTAACTATCACGTATTTTAATAATTTATGAAAATAAAATATATAAGAAAAAACATCAAAAAAAAAATTCGCTTTTCAAATTTTTATTGAAATTCTTACCCATGAAAGAAAACACAACAAATTTATAACAATCAAAGAGTAAAAAATTATACTAAATCAAACCACACAAATGAAGAAATCCTAAGAGACATACCATGGTGCGGAATCAAAATCAATCGGAGATTGATGGAAATTTTAGTACTAGATTATAATCTGGTAAGCTGGTATGGAGTGATAGATTTTTTTATTTTTTTTTGAGAATTCAAGAAAACCTAGCTTGATGTTGAAGCTAGGCGATGAAAATAAGGGAAACTTTATGGTTTGTATATATATGATGGGCTGGTCAAATTTATTTTTTTTAGCTAGTAGCCATAAGTGTTTTTCACTTGAAAGAAAATATCCATTTCATCTGGCTATTCACATTAAGGCTAATATCTTGAAACAATCTATTTATTTTTTTGAAAAAAAGATAATTTTATTTAATAAAATAAAGACTTAATTGACTCTTTAATTGACCATCGAAATCAAAAGGCTATATTTATTAAAAATTTATTCCATTTTTATATTTTACCAAACAATCAATACGAAGTCTTGTAAGAAATTAATAACTCATAATTGCAAGTTTATCTAATTTATTCATTTATTTTCACTTAAAAAAAAATGTCCCCTTCATCTGGCTGTTTACCATTATAGCTGATATGTTGAAGCAATTTAATATTTTTTTGAAAGTAATTTTATTTAATAAAATAAAGAATTAAATGACTTTTTAATTGACAATCGAAATTAAAAAAGCTATATTTATTTAAAATATTATTTAACTTTATATTTTACCAATATCTCAAAATTAAGGAATATATTTGATCTTTATTGACGCAAGTTCATATACTAATAAAAACATATTTTTTGTAATTAAAAGTAATAAAAAATATTATACAAGTGACAATGATGCTCTAATAAGATGAAGTTTTGATTCTATTTTTAAATATTTCTACCACTAGAATAATGTTTAGTTTGTGCAACAATTAACCCAATTAAAAAAGTTTTCGAAACTAAAATCCATAAGACAAGTGAAAAAATTCTAAGATACATATCATGTTGGAAATTCAGAACTATATTAGACTCTGGTAACGGGTATGGAGCGATCGATAGAAGGCTTTTTTTTTTCTTTGAGAATTCAAGAAATTCTACCCAGTCATTTTTTGTTGAAGAAAATTAGCGTGATGATGAAGCTACGCAATGAAAATAAGGGAAACATTACAGTTTATATACATGATGAGTTGGTTAAAACTTATTGTAACACCTCAGAAATTAGTAGGTTAAACTAGAGCCTAAACGTGAGGGTTAACGTCAAGGGTTAAGGGCAAGGGCCAAGGATTTTGGGTGAGGGCCATGGCTGCCTAAAAAGCACCTAGCCACTACCTACCATGACCAAGAGGGTATTCACGACCCGTGGTGGCCACCACAAGTCGTGGTGCCACCCGTGGTTGGTGAGGCAGTGTGCCCCCAAAAGTGCCCAAGCCAAGGCTCCCCTTCACGAGCCACTTCACGGCTCGTAGTGAAGACCACGGATCGTGGGAAGGCTCATGGGGTTGGCTTAGCCTCATAGGAGACTTTCCAAGTTGGAGGAGCTACTGGTCAAGGGACCACGGGCACCACAATAGGCCGTGGTGCCCTTGACGGGTCGTGAAGGTGGGCGTGGCCCTTGGGAAGGGGCAGCCTAGTCGAGGGTACTTTAGTAAATTCCAAATTGATTAGTTAATTAATGGGGTCAATTTTTATTATTTTATTTCACATATATAAATGATTTTAAGTCATAAACCACCCCATTTACTTCATTATTCCCAAAAACCCGTAAGAGTTCATCTTCTAAAAAATTTCTCTCTCTAGAAAGTTCCCGAAGAAGAAGAAGAAGAAGAAGTGGAGGTTAGGGATTGAAGAACCAAGATCTTTCTTCTCAAATTTAAAGGGAAACCTCCATTATGGTATGGTGACTTTTCATCTATGGGTCGCTTTCACCCATAGAGTCCCTTCAAAACATGATTTCAAAGCTTCCAATTTCCCCCAAAAGTTAGGGTTTCAATCTAAGTCATGAGTTCCCTTTCAAAACGTTTTCAATGGTTGATTTATGATGAATTATGATTGAATTGATGAATTAATGTGGATTTATGATGTGGGTTGATTGATTATAGAAACATGTTAATTGATTATGTCTATATTGATTGAGTTATTGAATAATGATATTCCCCTTATCTAATGTAGTATTCTAAATGTTTGGGTTGAATTATGATTCATGGCCTTGGAGGGTAATTTATAAAGAATTGATGAATAATCATGATGCTATGTATATGCTTTGTGATTTCAATGGATGTAATGTGATCATGTTTATAATGCAATTGTTTTATTATTGAAAGGTTATTCTCAATTATGCACTTATAAATGATGATGATATATTGTGAAGGGTTTCTTCAATATAATGATACGTCTTGAATCGGTAGATCTAATGGTGGTAGCCCTTTCATAAATGATTAATGACATATTCTAGGTTTCATCTTGAATCGGTAAACCTAATGGTGGTATCCCTTTCATAAATGATTAATGAAGTATTCTAGGCTTTGTCTTGAATCGGTAGACCTAATGGTGGTAGCCCTTGCATGATGAGTCTATGAACTACTATAATGATGTACCTTGGATCGGTAGGCCAATGGCACCCTTTCATGAATGATAATGATGAACCTTGAATCGGTAGGCTTGTGGCACCCTTTCATGAGGATTCAATGAGCTATCCTAATAATGTACGTTAAATCGATAGGCTCATGGCACCCTTTCATGTGTGTAATAATGTACCTTGGGTCGTTAGGCCAATGCCATCCCTCTCATGTGTAATAATGTTAAAGGAATGAAATACTCTATGGGAATGTAAGCTTAGCACTGAGTGGATATGGTAAGATGAAAGCTCTCCCCATGTTAGGCCGGATTTCAATGAACATCTTTATTATCCCATAACAATGTGCCCACATAGGTTATTAGCTAGTAGATCCACCTAAGCTAAAATGTTACCGGTCCTACCTTAGGCAAGTAGACCAACCCTTTGCGGTGTGGGATAGACACCAGATTCCATGATATGCTCACATGGTCTATGACGGTTAATGCTTATTCCTATCATGTGAGTTACGTGCTATGGTTACTCAAGAGGTTCTATGAAGTGTGGGTTGTAGTATGGGATGCCATTCATGTATTGCACGAGTAGGCTTTGAGTGGGATATGGTATGTTTCTCTAATGTCTCAATGTCTAATGAAATGAATGTGCTCCTAATGAAGCTAATGAGAATGTTGACTTAAAGGCTTAATGTAATGAAGAATGCTTAACTTGGATTGTTATTATGAGTTACTATCCTTGTATTGACTTATTAAATGTGAATGTTCCTTATCCATGAGTATTGACTAAACATGAGTATGAATAATTGTAAGTTCATCTATGGTGGCCTCAAAGTGGTACTTAGTATGAATGGTAGTATGGGATGCCATTCCTACATTGCACAAGTATACCTTAGGGTTACTTAAGATGATGGTTCTAATCTGTTGTAATGACTTATATGTTGAATATGCTTGTATCTTATGCCTCTTGTACTAATGTTCATGATGTTTCTCAAAATTGGCATATATCATTGTTTTCAACCAAAATGTCATTTTTAAGCATGATTTTTGCATGACCATCATACCTAGTACTTTTTGTGTGCTAACCCATATTTCTTCTATTTTTCTACAAAGTGTAGGTTCCGGATCTTAAGGTGACCTCTAGTGTTCAAGCTTGGATTGATTCTCTCCAAAGCTAGTGGTGAATCTTCATGGTTCGAGGATGAGAGTTGTCATTCTAGTTTTCTTTTATGTCATTTTACGTTTCAGACTATGTTGAAGGGTTGTGACCCTATCTTTGATTCAAATTGTATTAGATGACCATGTGAGACAAGTTAGACTTCCGATGTTTGTTTTTAAATAAAGATTTCAATGGTATGGATTAAAGATTTTAAATTTCGTACCATTTTCTTACTTCTTATGTTATGAATGCTATGAGGCTTGTATGAGGCTCTTCAGAGTCTTGTACTCCGTGTCATGTCCGGGGTGTAGGCCCAGGTCGTAACAAACATGGTATCAGAGCACAATATGCTGGGATGGTTTTTAGGATTGATGTCTCACAAGCCACGTCTAGTAGAGTTTTGTTCATGAGTGTGTAGTGCGCCACATTTATGAATGAGAGAGGCTATAAGATGTTAGGAAACTACACTTATTTCATTACTCTTTGAGTGGTGCCATAGAGTTTAGCTCTATAAAAGTCCTTTTCCTAACCCTTCTCTTGTGTCTATAGGATATGAATACAAGAAGGGAGAACACAAGAAGGATGGAAGAGGAGATTATGAATGAGGGAGTTCCTCCCCAAGGTCCTCAAGGTAACCAAGTTCCTAAAGGCAATCAAGTTTCGGCTGATCCATCGGCCATAACAGATGGGGAAGTTAGGCCGACTCTTCTAATGATTTCTCAAGCCGTAACTACTCAAGACCAAGCTATGACAGCTCAAGACAATAGGGGTGTTTAGACTCATGTGAACCCTAATGTGAGCACTATGGCTTCTAGGTTGAGGGATTTTGTGAGGATGAATCCTCCGGTGTTTCTTGGTTCCAAGGTGGGAGAGGATCCCCAAGAATTTATGGATGAGGTGTATAAGGTAGTTGATGCTATGGGGGTGACTTCGGTAGAAAAAGCAGAGCTAGCCGCTTACCAATTGAAGGATGTTGCTCAAGTTTAGTCTACTCAATGGAAGAGCAATAGGCCGGTAGGAGAGGGTCCCATAGATTGGGAAGTGTTTAAGAAAGTATTCCTTGATAAGTTCTTTCCCCGTGAGAGGAGGAAAGTTAAGATGGAAGAATTTATCAACCTTAGGCAAGGTATCATGAGTGTGCAAGAGTATTCCTTGAAATTTACCCTATTATCTAAGTATGATTCGTCTTTGGTGTCGAATCCGAGGGATGAGATGAGTAGATTTGTGACGGGTGTGTCTGACTTAGTTGAGGAAGAATGCCGTACGACAATCCTCCATGATGACATGGATATATCTAGGCTTATGGTGTTTGCTCAACAAATTAAGGAGTCCAAACTTAAGAGAAAGAATAAGGAGATGAAGAGAGCTAGATCCGATGAGCAAGGTCAACCAAGGTTCAAAAAGAGATCTTCTAACCAAGATTCTTCAAGCACTCCTAGGGTTAACCAAGAGAAAGGTAGTGGGCCTCCATTTCCTAAACCTACTTGCACCAATTGTTGAAAGAAGCATTATGGGAAGTGCCTAGCCGGTACGAATGGGTGTTATGGTTGTGGAAAGAGTAATCATCAAGTAAAAGATTGCCCTACACTCTCGACAAAAGGAAGAGTTGCCAAACAAGCTTTTCCTAATGGTACGGTTCCTATTCCCCCAAATTATGGTCGTTTCTATGCACTCCGATCTGGAGAGGACAAAGGAGCCCTTCCGGATGAAGGCACCAGTATGTGATAGTTCCTTATAGTTGTGAATGTTTTATTAAGGTCCTTATGATATTTTGATGTTAGCCTTAGTATGGGCTTACTCCCAAAGGGGAGATGGTATGGTTTGAAAATAAGGTTGTTGAGAGTTCCAATATCCTTATCTCTTTCTTCTATTCCTATTCAAGCTTAAGACAAAGAGTTCCTTATGGTTTGTTTTATGTTTTGGAGTCATGTGGGATTATGTGTTTTCATGGTCTCCTTATGTTATGCATGTTCTTGATGAATTCATGTCTAATGAGAAAATGAGTTTTCATTATTGTTATTCCTCATGTTGATGTGCATTTAGTATAAGTTGCCAATATGCTTCATGAGATGATGACTTGTTGAACATGCTTAAATGTGCTTTTGAGAGTAATTGCATAATTTTCTTCATGATGTTATGATGAGCATGCTTTAAGTTGGAGAAGGTAATTCCTCCAATGAAATGAGAAATGTTGAAATTTTCATGCATAATGGGTTGTTAGATGTAGTTCCTACTTCCTAGTGTTGCATTGAGTATATTGAGATGGAGATGACGTTTCCTCCTTTGAATTGTGCATTGATATGATGTTTCATGCATGATGACCTTCTAGTCTTGAGTCTTTAATTCCGAGAATGTTTAAATGTGTCATTCGAGGATGAATGTTCCCAAGGGGGAGATAATGTAACACCTAGGAAATTAGTAGGTTAAACTAGAGCCTAAATGTGAGGGTTAACGTCAAGGGTTAAGGGCAAGGTCCATGGCTAGGGGGCCAAGGCTGCCTAAAAGCACCTAGCCACTGCCTACCATGACCACGAGGGTCTTCACGACCCGTGGTGGCCACCACAAGTTGTGATGCCACCCGTGGTTGGTGAGGCAGTCTGCGAGCACGGTAATGAGGCCTTGAGCCGGATAGATGAAGATGGGAAGGTCAGACTTCTACTGTCTCGAAGTCTCCGATAGAAAGAATGATTGATTGCTTGAATGCTGGGCCATCTACTCGCGAAATCACCCCGGTCCGAACCCTCTCAGCTCCTTCCTAAAGAAGTGAATTGTTGATCGATCAATGGAGCACCCAAAAGTGCCCAAGCCAAGGCTCCCCTTCACGAGCCACTTCACGGCTCCTGGTGAAGACCACGGACCGTGGGGTTGCCTTAGCCTCATTGGAGACTTGCCAAGTTGGAGGAGCTACTGGTCAAGGGACCACGGGAACCACAACGGGCCGTGGTGCCCTTGACGGGTCGTGAAGGTGGGTGTGGCTCCTAGGAAGGGGCTGCCTAGTCGAGGGTACTTTAGTAAATTCCAAATTGATTAGTTAATTAATGGGGCCAATTTTTATTATTTTATTTCACATATATAAATGATTTTAACTCATAAACCACCCAATTTACTTCACTATTCCCAAAAACCCAAAAGAGTTCATCTTTTCCAAAATTTCTATCTCTAGAAAGTTCCCAAAGAAGAAGAAGAAGAAGTGGAGGTTAGGGATTGAAGAACCAAGGTCTTTATTCTCAAATTTAAGGGGAAAAATCCATCAAGGTATGGTGGCTTTTCATCTATGGATAGCTTTCACCCATAGAGTCCCTTAGAAACATGATTTCAAAGCTTCCAATTTCCCCCAAAAGTTAGGGTTTCAATCTAAGTCATGGGTTCCCTTTCCAAACGTTTTCAATGGTTGATTTATGATGAATTATGATTGAATTTATGAATTAATGTGTATTTATGATGAAATTCCCCCATGAAACCATGAATCCTCCAAAATACTAAATTGTGAATTTATGAATGGGTTGATTGCTTATGGAAGCATGTTAATTGATTATGTCTATATGGATTGAGTTATTGAATCATCATATTCCACTTATCTAATGTAGTATTATAGATGTTTGGGTTGAATTGTGATTCATGGCCTTGGAGGGCAATTTATGAAGAATTGATGAATAATCATGATGCTATGTATATGCTTTGTGATTTCAATGGAAGTAATGTGATCATGTCTACAATGCAATTGTGTTATTATTGAAAGGTTATTCTCAATTATGCACTTATGAATGATGATGATATATTGTGAAGGGTTTCTTCAATGTAATGATACGTCTTGAATCGGTAGACCTAATGGTGGTAGCCCTTTCATAAATGATTAATGAAGTATTCTAGGCTTCATCTTGAATCGGTAGACCTAATGGTGGTAGCCCTTTGATAAAGGATTAATGAAGTATTCTAGGCTTTGTCTTGAATTGGTAGACCTAATGGTGGTAGCCCTTGCATGAGTGTATGAACTACTATAATGATGTATCTTGGATCGGTAGGCTAATGGCACCCTTCCATGAATGATAATGATGAACCTTGAATCGGTAGGCTTATGGCACCCTTTCATGAGGATTCAATGAGCTATCCTAATAATGTACCTTGAATCGGTAGACTCATGGCACCCTTTCATGTGTGTAATAATGTACCTTGGGTCGGTAGGCCAATGGCATCCATCTCATGTGTAATAATGTTAGGAATGAACTACTCTATGAGAATGTAAACTTAGCACCGAGTGGATATGGTAAGATGGTCTCCCCATGTTAGGTCGGGTTTCAATGAACATCTTTCTTATCCCATAACTATGTGCCCACATAAATTATTAGCTAGTGGATCCACCTAAGCTAAAATGTTACCGGTCCTCCCTTAGGAAAGTAGACCAACCCTTTATGGTGTGGGATAGACACTGGATTCCATGATATGCTCACATGGTATATGTCGGTCAATGCTTATTCCCATCATATGAGTTACGTGCTATGGTTACTCAAGAGGTTCTATGAAGTGTGGGAGGTCATTCATGCAATGCACGAGTAGGCTTTGAGAGGGCTATGGTGTGTTTCTCTAATGTCTCAATGTCTAATGAAATGAATGTGCTCCTAATGACGCTATTGAGAATGTTGACTTAAAGGCTTAATGTAATGATGAATTCTTAACTTGGATTGTTATTATGAATTACTATTCTTGTCATGACTTATTATATGTGAATGTTCCTTATCCATGAGTATTGACTAAAGATGAGTCTGAAGAATGGTAAGTTCATCTATGGTGGCCTCAAAGTTGTACTTAGTATGAATGGTAGTATGGGATGCCATTCCTACATTGCACAAGTATAGCTTAGGGTTATTTAAGATGATGGTTCTAATGTGTTGTAATGGCTAATATGTTGAATATGCTTGTATCTTATGCCTCTTGTACAAAGTTCATGATGTTTCTCAAAATTTGAATATAGCATGGTTTTAAATGAAAATGTCCTTTTTAAGCATGATTTTTTCATGGCTATCATACTTAGTACATTTTTGTGTGCTAACCCATATTTCTTCTATTTTTCTACAAAGTGTATGTTTCGGATCTTAAGGTGACTTCTAATGTTCAAGCTTGGATTGATTCTCTCCAAAGCTAGTGGTGAGTCCTCATGGTTCGATGACGAGAGTTGTCATTCTAGTTTTCTGTTATGTCATTTTACGTTTTGGACTATGTTGAAGGGCTGTGACCTTATCTTTGATTCAAATCATATTAGATGGCCATGTGAGACAAGTTAAACTTCCGTTGTTTGTTTTTTAATAAAGACTTCGATTGTATGGATTAAAGATTTTAAATTCCGTACCACTTTCTTATGTCTTTTGTTATGAATGCTATGAGGCTTGTATGAGGCTCTTCAGAGTCTTTGAAACAACCCCAAAAATGCCCGAAAATGTTCTTCCGAAACACCTATAATTGTAATTTCCATATATCTCAAAATCCGTGTATGATTTCGGAAATTCGACTTCATATTCTTATTCAGGGGTCAAATTGAGTGGGAAATGGGTCTAACCCGAATTTTAAAGCAACCGTATCAAAATTCGAAAATCGCAAAAATGCGATTTGGAGGGTCAACTTTAAAGGGGCATATCTCTTAGCACACATGGAACTGGAAGGGCCACAACCTATTAAATTAAAGCTCTTTGAGTTAGTTTTCCAACGCACTTGGTTTCACCTCATTCCGAGTTAGGATGAGGGAGTTATGACCATTTTCGTAAAACCTGTCTGTGCA
>JAJOOF010006925.1:0-16166 GCA_029582545.1 Solanum lignicaule | reverse complement strand
ACAAGTTCTTGGAATTCTTGAGGGTAGGCTACTTTGTATGCTTCCCATACTCCTTTGATTGACTCTCCTAAAAAGGTTTCCATGTATCTATACATAGTCTCTGCATCTGTTTCACTATAATGATGTATGTAATCTGCTACCACTATTCCTTTCCATACGTCTATTACTGAGTTCCATAATTGAGGGTCATGAGCTGCTATATTTAATATTTTTCCTCTATCTCCTCCGTCTTGAAGTTTGATTGTTCTGTCTGCTAGGTAAATCAGACAGAAAATCATACTTCAAAATTCGAATGCCATATCTTCAGTTTATATATGTTGAATTCTGAGTTAGCATATCAGTACTTTGAGCTACTTCGTATTTCAGTGCATTTTAGCTTTTCATATTCAGTTGGGAGTAGACAGTGTACCAAGTTAGACTAGGGTTCAGCGTACCCTTAAGTCCTAGAACTACGTGTCCGCATAGGTTTACAAGTCCCCTCTATTGGGTATCGGTTTTAATGATCATGCCAGAGTCATGCCTCTATACCCTTGGCAGAGATATATTGGGTCCACTCAATGAGGCGAATACATCGAACTCTACTGTTAGCTCACATGGTTTATGTCGGTTAATAGGACCTCCCACAGTCAGACTCTTATTGCATTAACCATGTTTTCAGCATTTACATCACTATGCAATTCAACAAGTTATCTTCATGATTAGTACTTTATCATTGCATCCAGCTTAATTTTCAGTTATACTTTAGTACAGTTTATTTGTTTGTTCGGCGTATTTATATATAGTTCAGCTTAGCATATCTATATCATGCATGCTCATTACATTCAAAGTACCAACACATAATTTTGTGCTACATCATTTTTTTTATATAGGTTCAGGTGTTCTGCATCTAGATCACGCTTAGTTCAACTTCCAATATGAATTTTACAGCTTCACTGGTGAGTCCTCATACTTCGAGGAATATAGACATGCTTACTTTTTAGTCTTTATGTCACGACCCAAGCCTACACCCTGGACGTGACCGACACTCGAGAACCATTGTTGGTCCCTAAGCGAACCCTCATTCTGGCTGACTATAAGCGGAAGACTAACTCAAGAATACAAAGCTTAAAAACTGAATAAAATTCATGAAACTTACAAATCTTTAACTCAAATGAATAACTCTGAATAAAAATAGAATATTCAACTAGCCAACAATAGGCAACTCAAGTCTTTAATACATTTAATATGATAAATGAAATGGACTTCTCAAACTCTACTATCTATCTATGAAGCCTCTAACTGACAAAGATGGAAGTCGGGACAAGAACCTCGACATCCTAACAACTGATATAATTGAAAAGTAAATGAAATCCTCCAGAAGCAAGGAGGCCCACCAAAGCTAACTCAAACTCCATGTGGTATCAACGAAGCTCCTGTTGATGACCCTGAATACCTGTATCTGTATCTCAGTACGTGGAATGTACGAGCATGTAAGGAGAACTCTAGAGCATAACATAAGCTTGAAACTTGATAAAAAGGGAATCATACTTACCTCTTCTTAAACTTACTCAACTCAAGGAATACTCAATGATAATCAAAACTACTCAAACTTACACAACTCAGAAATACTCAAGGATAAGATACTCAACTCCAAAGAATTCAACTCCTGATACTCAAGGATAACGCAATAGTAAAAGATGCAACATATATGGAAAGTTGTAAAATTGTAGATAGCAACTCCATGTATTGAAGAATATAATAACAACTCAGTTTCTATATATAAAAATACAATATAAATCTATGGGAGTTTCTCTAACCGACAACCACCACTATGAGCCTAAGTGATGATACATCGTCTTGCCCACGCTGCCAGAACTGTCCTATACTTTGACGTCATATTTAACGCCTTAACTAAGTGGATCCACTAGTCTATGCTAAAAAGCACTAAGGAATCATCTAAAAAGTATGATCATTTCTACCTATGATGGCTACATAGTTTATGGAGATGTGAGTTATCTGAACTCAAACTCGTCCCCATATCGGTGCTCAATACTACTCCCGAAATACTCAGCTCATATGTTTGAAAACATAAATTTTTCTTTGATTTGAGATAATTACTCAAAAATCTTTCTCCTAAAAGAGATGGTAATCAAACTGCTCAAAACTCTTTTGGAAATCTCAGTTTCCTCTCATCTTAAATGTGAAAACATTTATTCTTGAGAATACTTAGTTCCCATATATCATTTTTAAAGAAAATGAACTTTACTCTTACTCTTTACTCAACTCAAAGCTTAAGTCTTAAAACAAAGTTAAAACGTTTGTAAAAGACTTCTTAAATTATAGTTCATGCCGAATTATGGACGTGAACTACTCAATGCAAGGTTTTCAATAACCATAGATAGAACTAAATACTTGGAACTCAAGAACTTCAATGATACTACTCATTTCAAGAATGCTCAACTCAGAGGGTTCATGTGGAATTATGAGCATGAACTACTCAACTCAAGGACTCAAAGATACTTCTTATCTAAAGAATGTTCGACTTATAGGGTCCACGCGGAATTATGGGCATGAACAATTCAACTCAAGGACTTCATGGGTGACATGTAATAGTCCAATGATTATAAATATAATCTCAAAGGGGATTACGAACTCAATACTCAAGACTTAGAACTTGAAGATACTACTCCTCTCAAAGGTACTCAACTGATGGAGTTCATTCGGAAGTTATAGGCAGGAACAAATTGACTCAAGGGGCAAAATATCAATAAGGAACTCATATATATGACTCTTTCTCATTCTCATACTTTCTTACTCTAAACTTAACTCAAATTAATAGTTGATCTCGAAGGATTCACAATTGAACTCAAAGACTTTATTGAACTCTACTCTTAACTCTCTCTTGAATGTGAATTATGAATTCAAGAGTTATGGTTCATGATATGAAGGGTCTCGTGATGATAAAGTAGACACATGAATACATTCTCCTCATTCTCATACATACTTGCTCGAGTCTTAAAACAAGTTATTAGAAAATGTAGAAGACTCCTCAAAAAGACTCAAAGGGACTTTCTCAAAAATATTTGAAAGAACTCTCAAAACTTGACTCTCAACTCTACCTTGAATTTGATTTATGAATTCAAGGTTGTGATTTGTGATAGGAAAAATCTTGGGATGCTTAGGAGTGTTTTTAGATAGTCAAACATGATAAACGATCAAGAAATCACTGTCTGTAAGCAAGTCCGCGAAGCGGAGATGCATTTTAATATTTGGTCGCGAAATAACTTTTGAGGCAGAGGGGTCCATGAACTCTCCGCAACGCGAAGAAAAAATTTGTGAAATGGGGAGGCAGGTCCGCGACGCGGACTGGATTGCTAGATTCGCCTGACTTTTTCCTTTTTCGTTTTCTAACCCCAATTCACCTAAATTCAATTCTCTTTCTGAATCCCTCTTTAGATTTAGATACCCAGCACATGAACACAAGAACCAACTCATAAACAACTCTAAAATCGACATCATTTCATCAAGAACTCAATAATCTCATCTAAACTCAAGAACTAAAGCCAATTTCAAGAACATAATTCAAGAACATCATACTTTCAACTTTCTAGAACAAACTTAACGCTGAAATTAACATGATTGACATGTGGGTGAACAAACCCAACACTATAGAAGCTTATATACTTGAAAGAACCATCTTCTTGAAGCAACTTGAAGGAAAATATTGAAAGATGAACACTAGCCTTATATCACTTTCTCTTTCTTCTAGGCCAAAATAATGAATTTTGAAGCTTTAGTCAGAGTAAATTCAATGATTGAAAGTTCTATAATGTCAGTCATTCTAACTATTTTCATTTTAAATGGATTGTTGTCACTTTTTTCATGTTTTGAATGAATTATTTCTTTTATTTTTGTCTATGGTTAATAACCGAATAACCAAACCAAAACCGATAAATATACATTATATTTGGTTTGGTTTTGATAATTTTAAAATTGATTAAGTTGGTTTGGTTTTGGTTTGACCAATAACCAATCCAAACCGACCCATGAACACCCCTACTGTGGCCAAAGCTTGTAAGAATTCCCGCTGCTGATTTCTCGGCTAAATAGATTACTGTCTCATTCAACCTTTTATCGGTAGGCTTGCAACTTTAATTCTTTTATGCGATCAAATAAATGACCGGAATTCTAATTTCCCTGAACCTTGAACAGTTCATCAAAGCACAATTAATTACATTTTATGGACTACTAAGAAATATATCAATGTCTCCTCTTGCACTCTTGTGTATATCTGGAGGACAGTTAGTTTGTTTGCAGGAACTCGGGTCTGCTTATTGTTCTAGTTGGCTACGGTCTGAGCCAAAAGCTGGATCACATTCTGGAATTTTGCATTTGTAACCTCATGGTTCAGGATTGGAGGAACCGCGTTAGCATTTCATGTGTTAGCTCTGCGAGGAGGCATGATCTGAAATGTATAACAACGAATTATAAAGAAGAAGTTGAATCACACTTTACGCACGATAGGAATAACAAAAGAAGAGAAATTTTCTTAGAACACCTAGTAACCTCTCCCTCATAGGTGTGGTGCGCTACACACCCATGAAAGAAGTTGTGCTTAGTGCGGCTCTAAGACACCCTAAGAATGTTGAACCTAATTCTCTCATACAAAGTTTGTCATGCCTCAAGGCTACCCCTTAAACGTA
This sequence comes from Solanum lignicaule, assembly GCA_029582545.1. Taxonomy (NCBI): domain Eukaryota; kingdom Viridiplantae; phylum Streptophyta; class Magnoliopsida; order Solanales; family Solanaceae; genus Solanum; species Solanum lignicaule. The sequence goes on along the minus strand of JAJOOF010006925.1, from coordinate 11,484 downwards.
ACACAGGACCTATGATCATGAGTGACCCCAAGCTAACCTTGAGTTTGACATATAATAAGCATACAAAAAAAATAACTAAGTAAATCATATACTATGCGGAAGCTAAAAACAATGGATACTTTGAATGGGGAAAACCCAACTAGTCTGAATATATATGATATCATAAGAGTTTGGCGATGAATGAAACAACACTTAATAACTTGAGCTGAATCTACTACTATTGTCTGAAAAGCCTCTAATTGAATTGAGTTGCTGGGACATGCCCCTAGCTAACTCTAACAAGACTGAAAACTGAAATAAAGACTGGAAAGTAAAGAATGTCAATTGTCCTTGAAGTATGAGGACTCACCACTAAAGTTGCTGAATTCAGATTGGGAGTCGAACTAAGAGTGATCTGGATGTTGAATGCTTGAACCTACATCGTAAAATGATGTAGCACAAAAGTATGTGTTAGTACTTTGAATGTACTGAGCATGTTGGATATATATATATATATATAAGCTGAATAAAGAAATAAATTGTTTTGAAGTATAATTAAACGAAACTAGATGCAATGACCAAGTACTAATCACGAAAATACCATGCTACAATGTATACTGATGTAAATGCTAAAAATATGGTGAATGTAATAAGAGTTTGACTGTGGGAGGTCCAATTAACCAAACATAAACCATGTGAGCTAAATATGGAGTTTGATGTATACACCTCATCGAGAGGACCCAATATACCTTGCCAGAGGTATAGAGGGATGACTGTGGCGTGATCACTAAAACTGATGCCCAACAGAGGGGACTTATAAACCTACGCGGGCACGTAGTTTTGGGACTTAAGGGTACTTGAACCCTAGTCCAACTCGGTATTAAGTCTACTCCCAGCTGAATCTGAAAAGCTAAAATGCACTGAAATAATGAGTAGTTCAAAGTACTAATATGCTAACTAAGAATGAAACATATATATACTGAAGATATGTCATTCGAATTTTGAGGAAAGATTTTGTCTGATTTTCCTTGCAAGTATGATAAATTTACACAAGTTAGGGTTCTGAGTTCTATGCATGTAACTATACTAATTCACCAAGAAACATTTTATTTAGATAATGGAAACTATAACAGCTAAAATCAAAACAAATCTTCAAAATATGGAAACCCTAGGTCTGAAAAGTTTATGAGAGATCGAAGAACTAACTGAATTCTAGGGACCTCATAAGTCAAAGAAACCCAATAGTGAAATCCAACATACCTTCTGATGAAAACAATGGAGACATCCTTTGGATTTCGGGGCTGAACTTGAAGAAAACATCTGTTTTTTCTTGGCAGAAACTGTCACCTCTTTCTAACCTTTTCTTTCTAAGTTAGATGATTTTAGGAAAATGAGGGTTCTAGGTTATTTCTAACTAGATTATTAGGCTTAGACTGAGTAAAAAGACGTAGTTTAGGTATAAAATGACGTAGTTTAACTGCCCAACTCATAGGAAAAAAGAAAAAAATGACCCTGACTTAAAAGCTGACAGTCCTCTTTCACAGGCCCATTCACGGACTGTGTGAAGAACCACGGGCTGTATGGGAAACCGTGGTTCCTCACAAAAGTTAGGGTGGTACTGGGTCATTTTTCACGCGCCACTTAACGACCCGCATGGGGTTCCACGGACCGTTTAATGGTCTGTGGTTCCTCACAGGGCCTTGGGTGGTTTTTGTTTGTTTTCAATGCCAACCTGATTGCCCATGTGGAGTTCCATGGCCCTTGCAGGGGTTCTTGGTCCTCCACCTTGTTGTTGGGTGTGAGCCACAATGAGGGTGACGTGTCGTGGTCCTATTCACGGTCTATGCCCCCTTCTATGGTCCACCATTTTCCTCTTGTTCAGTCTTAGTTAGATTGCTAAGGTGTTATAGTTTATTTAAGTTTATTATGATTTTTGCATTACATTATGGTGCTAGACTTGTATTCTTTCTTTACTTTCGCTTTTTATCATTATCTTTGGGTTTTAGGTTGTCTTGTCTTGGTGGGATAAAAAGAATGCCATGAAACACATTTTTTGGTTCGTGACAATGTTTCCAACTATGTATGTATGCATGTCGACTATTTCGTAGTATCATTTTTGCAATTCCTGGAAGGGAGACATATGAAATGACATCATGTAGTTAATCTCATGGAATGAACTTGTGATTTTCAAGTTGCCTTGTTCATTATGCTATGTGATTGTTGATGAATGTTTGTGATTACTGTTTAGGTTGGGGACCACTGGTACACTAACAATGAATGACTCGGGTACCATACTTGTAAACTAATTATGTATGCTCGGGTACCATGTCAGCACACTAACAACCAGGGTTTGGGTTTCGTGAGAGTTCCATGTATGTAATTTTTAGTTCCTTGACAGGACCCGATTTTTGCATTGAGATCATGTGGGACATGTAGTTATGCATTATTTGACCCAAGTTAGTTGTTTCATGACATGTGACTCAGAGTCTATGTGGTTGATAATTGTTGTTATGTTATACATTGTTCTATGTTACTATATTGTAGTGACCATTTACATTCATATCTTAGTCTGGCCATGTGATCCTACTAGTACTCTATGGTTTGTGTACTGGTACTACACATGCTTTTTTTTCATGTTGAGTACAGGACATCTTCCGGCGGTTATTTCGAGACCTCTGTGGAGAGACTTCTAATTTCGAGTCAAAGGGTGAGCTCCATCTTTCAGGCTACCATGGATTCTTCTACATCTTGTTGTCCATTTATTCAGGCATAGACTTATAGGTTTTAGTTGATGTTCGTTTCGGGGTTGCATCTCAAATTTAACTATTTAGAGTTTTGGTATGATGACTTTGAGTTCTTGGGGTAATTTCCGCGTCACAATTGCTTTAATTATCTAATTTAGTTTATGATGATTCAATTCTTTAGTTACTTAATGGTTTTATTTATTTTTATGCTAAGATATGGTTTTATTTGTATAGTGTTGGTTCGTTCGAGTTAGTCTTTGGTTCTCCCACTAGGTTGATTAGTGTTGGTGCCACTCACGACGGTCTTAGTCGTGACAATATCATCCTCGTTAGGATGATATGATTTCATTTCAAAATAATTAAGAAATTAAATTGATATATATCTAAAATTAAACAACTACATTTAATATTTTGGTACTAAAGTTTAATTTAGGTTTTATCATACATGAGACGAGGATAAGAAATTAATACGACATGGTATGCCAACTAAAAAATCTATTGAGAGAAATAATTTTTTCTTTTTTGGACATTAAGTTATAGTTGGATGACTTTATAGGAAAAACAATTAAAAATAATTTTAGTGAATATTTTCCATATTTGAATGACTATTTAGGAGCTTATCTCAAACACACACAAAAACCATTCAAAAGGAAGATTACATTAATTTGCCTTTAATTTTACCAACTAAAAAAGTGTTCAAAAGAAAAAAAAAGAAAGTAAAGACACTAAGTATATATATATAGCTAGTTTCTTTTTACTCTCACTTTGCCTTCTCCGCCTTTTGTGTTCATTCTATCAGAACAAGATTCTTAATCCAGTTAAATGGCTACAAAAAAGTTTGAGGTTTACACTTATGCCTTGTTAATTTCATTGATCTATCTATCTATCTATATATATATATATATATATATATATATCTTCTCTTATCAAATTATCTAGGATGTTTATTTTTTGTTTTTCTTTGATGCTATTAATATTCTCTTACTATTTTATGGATGCAAGTTCTAGTACATCTAGGGAGAAAGAGAGGAGATCGATCATTTTGAGTTTAACCAAATTTAAAAAGAAATAATTATTGATATGGTGGGAATAAATTTAACTTGTTATAGATCTAAAGGTAGCAGCCACTTTTAACAATTTTCTTGGACTGAGAAGTTTTTTAAATTGATTTTCTCCAAATTTCTTAATTTGTTTTAAAAGAAATTTAAATTTGAGATAATTTTTTTGATCACTAATCCAATGAATCTTGAGAGATGCATGATCACAATAGATCTAAATTCGATTTTATTTGATGGATCAAAGCTTTTCATATTTTTTTCCCTCTTTTTACCTAACCATATATTTTTATTTCAAGAATGCAAGTTCTAATAAAGGAAATTTATTATCTTAGGTTTGACCATTAAAATAGAAATAATTATTGTTATGGGTGAAAATTAATTTAAATTGTGATAGTTCTAGAGGTTGTGGGCGCCTTTAAAAATTTTCTCAAAAAGAGAGACTTTAAAAATTGATTTTTGTCTAAAATTTGTAACTTTTTTCGAAAGAATGATTAAGACTAATTTTTTTTTAATCACACATCCAATGTACTTTGTCAATTGTTTGAGATGCATGACCACAACAATAATTATTCTTGTTACGGAATGTATAAATTGATGGACAAACATCTTTTACTTTGACTTTTTTTGTGTAGGTATTCTAGCACTTTGATTAAGTTCTTAAGATATTACTTGACACATAAATATAATATACTAGCAAGCTAGAAGTTTTCATCTTTTTTTAAAACCTTTTCTATTACTTCACAAAATATTTTCATCTTACAAAAGATCATTCTACGTTTTTTTTATTTTCTACTAGAATATGGATAACGAGCACAAAGTTTGTGGTGATAAAGATGCAATGTTAATGGATGATTTACAGGTAAGCTTTTGAAAAACATCTCTACTTATAAGGTGCTTAATATTTTTCCTTATAAGCCATATACAAGTTTTTTTGAAAGATACTTGAACAACTTTTTTATGATAATTGTGTTATGAAAGAAAAAGAATGTTCTTATCTAGAGCTAAAACAATAATCATTTCACAACAACAACATATAAATACTCATACAAATAAAAATAAGTTAAATATTTGATGTTAGATTTTGTTGTTGATTGTAGTGATTGATAGTGATGGTAGTTGATGATGGTAGTTGTGGGGTGTTGATCGTAATAGTTGATAATTGTGAACAATGATGATGATGATTGATAAAGATGGAGTATGGTGTTAGTAGTGAATTGATTGAATTAATGAACTATAATATTTTCAGAAGCCTTTGAATAGACATGTTAATGATATGAGACTTTGTTATAGATCTAATCATTTATACCTATCCAGACCCAATAAATGGTTGCATCATAACAAAATTTACTTAATGATTAAGGTTCAAACCTAAAAACATAGAGATTTAATAGTTAATATATGAAGGATTAAAATTAAATCTTTATTAATGCAAACATATGAGACATAAATACTATTTAATACTTACTAGTAGATATCACCCATACACATATTTTTCTCTGTTGTGTATTATGTCAAAAAATGATAAGTCCTCAGAGAAAATATTGTTCCTTATAATATTTAATACCTCTATTTTTCATAGTCTCAACCTATGGCATGACCAAACTATCTCAAATGATCTTTTCTTATTTTAAGTTTTCTAAAAAAATGCATACATGTTTTTAGATAGAGAGGATAATTATATTAATAATAACTAGATAGAGTCATTTCACAAATCACTGCAACGAATAACATAGTAGTTGTCCAGTTTGAAAAATTTATCACTAGCACTAGTCAAATGGATCAAGTTTCCCATGATTTTCCTTCTTTATATAGTCATTTCTTTTCATTTTTTTTCCAATTTAAGGATGTAATTTCTAGTAAATCTAGGTAAGAATAGAGGAGATCAATCCTTTTAGATTTGCCCAAACTACAGGAGAATAATTGTTACTATGGTGAGGATTAATTTAATATGCAATAGAGTTTGCAGCAAGTTTTAACAATTTCATTAAAAATAGTAGCTTTCAAAATTAATTTGACCCAAAAAAATTTAACTTTTTTTTGAAAGAAGATTGAATTTAGGATGATTTTTTTGTCACACATTTAATGATTTTAGTGAAACTTAAGAGAATACACATTCAATGATTTTGTCACCATTATTGATCATGTTACATAATGTATACTATTGATGAATACACCTTTTTTTTTCTTAGGCTTTTTTTTGGTATTGTATCAGTTTGATTAAGTTCTACTCCTCATGTCCGCAACCATCTCTGGAGCATAACGGGATAGTTGGGTGAACTTCAACCCATACTCATGAACACTAAGAGAATCCTGCTTAAGTGTGAGGAACTCACGTACCTTGGCCTCTTTCAGTTCCTGGGGAAAGAAATGCCCCAAGAAAGCTTCCTCAAAACAGGCCCAACTCGCAGGTGGTGCATCCTCAGCTCTACCCCATTTCCACTAATCAAACCAGGTCCTAGCAACATTCTTCATCTGGTATGCAGCTAGCTCAACTCTCTCAGTATCAACAACATGCATCACGTCGAATACCTTTTTCAGTTCCTCAATGAAGTTTTCTGCATCCTCAGTAGTGCTGGAACCAGTGAAACTTGGAGGATTCATCCTCAAGAACTCACGAATCCTTGAAGTGTTAGCTTCTTCTTGTCGAGCCCATCTTTGCTGCCCAACCTGGTTAGTCACAACTTGGCTCAACATCCAGATAGCCTCACAGAACTCAGCATTGGTGACTTCTCCTTGAGGTTGCACTTCAGGTACATTGGGTAACTCTTGTTCCTCAACATTGCATCTCGCAGGACGACCTCTGACAACTGTTCATTGATGCATGACTATCTAAAAACACGCGCAAGCACGAATTAGAAGAAACTTTTTAGAGATCAAACTCAAACGCACGAAATTAGGGTGAAAGAAGTGAGAAATTTTCCTAAATGTTGCAGCCTCCTAATTATAGATACGGCACGCTTCACACCGATAACTAGGACTCTACAGACATGGCTTCATAGACTCCCTAAGACTCTTGAACTCTGGGATCTAATACCAATTTGTCACGCCCCGAGCCTACACCCTGAGCGAGATTGGCACTCGAAGACCATTGATGGTCTCAAGCGAACCCTTGGTCTGGCTTACTTAACTTATCGGAAGACTTAAACATCAGAAAATATAACTCATGCTTAACTTAAGAAATAATAGTTTAGCCAAAATGGAAACTCAGTTTTTAAACAACATCTGAATGATAATGTAAAGACAACTGAACTACTAACTGTCTATGAAGCCTCAAAACAAATGAGATGGATGTTGGGACAAACCCCACAACATCCTAATGAATTAAACTAGAAAGCGAATAAAAGAGATCCTCTGGAATGCAAGGAGGCTCACCAACAGACTCTGAATGCTCAAGCTGGATCAACGAGGCGCTGGATGCTGATCCTGGTTACCTGCGTCTACATCATAAGACGATGCAGGCCAACTTGCATCAGTACACTGAATGTACGAGTATGCGAGTTGGAATGCTAAACAACAACTTAAGCTTGGAAAGAGTAAGAAGGAACACTTACCTTGGCTCTGTACAACTGATGAATAACTGAACTCATTATAAAGCAATAAGACACATGCAATATATATATATATAAAAGCTTGTAAAACAGTGTAAAAAACTTAGTTCGTTAAAGATAAAGCAATAGCAAACTCAACTTTACTTATATATAAAAGTAATATAACTTTTGTGGGAGATTCTCTAAACGACAACCACCACTCTGAGCCTAAGTGATGATACAACGTTTTACCTCTTGGAATCGATGTTCCCTTTTCTTGCCCAAATGTGTAAAAACATTTATAAACTCTTAGGAAATACCTAGTTCCCTTATAACTTTTCAGAAATGAACTGTACTCTTTACTCTTTGTTTAACTTGAAAACTTGAGTCTTAAAACGAAGTTAAAACATTTTTAAAGACTCTTGAAATCTCTATGAAACTTTGCTTTGACTTGCTTTTTAACTTCTAGACTTGACTTTTAACTTCTTTGACTTTGATCTTAACTTTTCTTGAATTTGATTATTGATTCAAGGTTCATGATCTCATGTTTATGGATGATTTCATGATCTTTAGATGTACCTTAGAGTGTTAGAATCAACTAGGAAACATAGGTAAATCACTTAAAAACTAGTACAAAAAGATGGGGGGAGAATAGGGTGAACTGGCGTCCTTGGTGCTTTGAGAGGCGTGGGGCGCCAGGCCCCAAACTTCAGAGAACATTTTGGGGTGCGCTGGCTGGCGCGGCGCCCCAAGGCGAAAACTTCAGACACTGCTTTGGGGCGTGCTGGCTGGCGCAGCGCCCCACTCTTTTACCCATAAAATTGTGACTTTTCTCCTTCGTTGTTCATCTCTAAACCCTCCAATCTTCCCTAGTTCTTTTCCCAAACACTTAGGGTCATTAGTACTATCAACTTACAACAGATCTAACTCGAAAATCCACCCAGAAACACGAATCAAATCAACAAGAAACTTCAACAACACAACCAATCAAGAACTTAACGATGTCCTTCAAGAACTTCACTTTTTAACATGTAAACAACCCAAAATCACTGAATTGAAACAAGTTGGTGTGTGGGTGAACTAACCCATCACTAAAAGATCTCACATACCTTAATAGGGATCACCTCTGACGAATTCCACTCCAAACAGTTGACGTTCTTGGCGAAATCTTGGCTTTTCTCCCTTTCTTTCTTCTTTTCTCTTTTCTCCAAGCCCTAAGTGTATTCTAATTTTCCAAAACTGAATTAAGTTCTGTTTTTACCCCAATAAACCCCTAAAAATGAATTAGGAAATTAATTAGAGAAAAGACTTGTTTGCCCTTCCTTAAATCCGGATTTGGACTTTCCTCAATCCAACAGCCCAACTTCTGAAAGGCATAACTCACTCATACGATATCGAAATCGCACAAACTCGGCGGCGTTGGAAAGATCTCTCCAAGTGCTTTCCAACCATATCAATAACTACTCCTAACTCATCCTTATCTAGGATTTATGGCCGTTTGAAAATGGCCAAAACTCACTTTCTAAACTTAGACAAAAATTTCCAGATTTCCTTATTCTTTCCCAAAAATCAATATTTTCATATTTTAAACTCTTTATAGTCATTTCTAGGTGCGAGATGTTACACTCATCAACAAAGACAAGAAAATATTTTTGACCTTCAGAAGATAAATGAGGAGCAGGACCCCAACCATCGACAAATAAGAGTTGTAAAATAGATGAACTTTTATTAATTGAAATTGGAAGATGTAACTTTTGTGACTTGCCGAGTTGATAAGCACTACAAATATGATTAAAATTGAAACTATGCTTCTGTAAGACTTGATGGAGCACTCGTTTGTGGGGATGGCCTAGGTGAAGATGCCAAATGCAGATGACATCCTGGCTGAGAGGAAAGCTGATGGTGACTTGGAGGATGATTTCGAGTAGGATGGTTGGAGATTGAGTAAGAAGAGTCCATCATCACTCCGACATGAAAGAAGAGGCATCTTGGATGCTCGATCCTTAACAAGAAAATGAGAGGGATGGAATCAAAAAATACGTCGTTATCTCGAGCAAATCTTTGAACAGAGAGTAGACGTTTTGTGATTGAAGGGACATGAAGAATATTATTAAGCGCAATTGATTTAAAAAGGATGAGAAAATAGGGAATTACCAATGTGATGAATGGGAAGCCCTTGTCAGTTTCCAATGTGAACTTGATCCATTCCTTTATAATCCTCAACATGATGCAAGTTAGAAAGATCGGGGGTGATGTGATGTGTTGCGCTGCTGTCCGGATACCAATTCTGATGAGTGATAGGCGGTGACTGTTGAGACAAATATGCTGAGGCGGCCGGGTTGATTGTGTGATTGTATCGCTGGAAACAATTTGGTGCGAGATGGTTCACACCATTCCATATTTGACATCGTGAGCGAGAGTCAAGTGAGGGCCATGGATTTCCAGTAGATGAGCCTCCTTGATATCCTTGTCTTCCACCACGATTACCGCCTCGACCCCTATTGTTACGGATGTGTCCTCTATAATTATTATGGTTTTATTGACACTCCTTTTGAGAGGACCGCTGACTGAAATTTACAGAGGGATTTCCAACCGAGTCTGGCATAGGCGAGGATGACATTGAGAGTGACGATAAGCCTGACCGTGAATAAATTCATGGCTCAATAGAAGACTGTGCAATTCACCAAAAGTAACGGGTTCTTGACGAGCCGAAAGAGTGGTTATGATGTCTTTTAATTCACACCGGAGACCTTTAAACATATAAATATTCTGATCAGGGAGACAAATCGATCGGCCAAGAGTTGTTGCCTCTTTTATCTCAGTGATATTTCTTATCCTCTGTATATGTCTACCACCATATATATATATATATAGTAATACAAATTGTATCTAACTAGGAGACCTAACTACACTAAATAAGCTATCCCTTGTCCTTAGGATTACTAGGTAGATTAGGAATCGTAGTCAAAGCAGGAGACGAGCTACATGTTCCAATAGGATGAAACTATTTATCACATAGCCAATGAATTTAGTAATCTTAACAGATGCATGACCACAATCATTATTGATCTTCTTACAAAGTGCATAAGATTGATGAACATTCATCCTTTTATTTTATATTTTGGGTATTCTATCACTTAGATTATGTTCTTAAAATGTTACTTGATACGGATACACAGATTAGTAGCTAGTGAGCAATTTTTATCACTTTTAGAAAACCTTCTCCATTATTTCACACAATTTTTTGTTTTACTAAATATCTAACTAAATTTTCATATTTTCTTCTAGAATATGGATAAGCAACGTAAAGCTGGTGATGATAAGGATGCAATATTAATTGAAGTTCCAATATATTTTATCACACATGATGAATCAAAAGCCGATGTTTTAGAGGTAAGCTTTTTAAAAGTTTCTCCAATTATAAAGTTTTTAGTTTATTTTCTTTCAAGTCAGGTACAAAAATATTTTGATGGATTCTTGAATAACTTTTAATGTTAATTGTGTGATGAAATAAAGAACAATATTCTTCTCTATATCTAAAACATATGGCTTGTATCACAACAACATCATTTAAATATGTCATACATCTAACAATAAGTTAAATATATACTCTTTCGGTTTCAATTTATGTGATGTAGTTTTACTAGACACAAATATGGAAAGGCTTTGATATGTATGTTCCAAAATCATCCTTAAAAATATGAAGTTTTAAATATAAGAGTACCTTTATGAATATTTTGTCAAATAAGGGAAACCAACATGGTAAAAGGTAAATAGTCTAATTAAACATTTGCCAAATAAAGACATATGTTATCTTTTTTAAACTGATTAAAAAAAAGTGTGTCATATAAATTGTAACACATAGAGTATATGATTAATAATATTTTAAATAATAATTTTAAAGGCTATTTTCTAAGTCTAAATTCTATTCTCCAATTGTGCCTTTTCTTAGTTAAGTCCTACATTCATGTAAAAATGATAGGTTTTTCAAGATAATTTTAATCCATATAACATTATTTATTGTTGTGAAAATATCGTGGATTAACTAGCACACAATCACAAACAAAGAATAGAGAATAAAAAATAATACAAGGATTTAACGAGGTTCGGCTAGGCCTAATCCTCTAAGAAGAAAGCAAAGGAGTTTTCCACTATGAAAGAAAAGAAGAAGTGTTT
>JAJOOF010006923.1:0-17294 GCA_029582545.1 Solanum lignicaule | reverse complement strand
TTATTTCGTTAAGTTTTTGTCTATATTCCTCATTCTCGTTATTCATAGTTTCTTTAAGTATTGAATATATTTATATTCTATTTTAGATATATTATCTATTAATTGATTTAATTTGTCGTTATCAGTTTTTGTTATATTGAGTTTTTTATATTCCGGATATAATTTTTTCAATTTTCTTTTTATTTTTCTTAACTTTCTACTAGTATGTTTATTCCTATGTTTCTCATTATCCATAGCTCTGATACCATTTTTCGTCATGTTAAAATTACTTTTGGGTGAACCTTTTTCTGTGTCTACCAGAAAAACACCAAGTGCAACAAAGTTTAGTAAGATAATTGGCCTCTAAATATGCCAAGATGATAAACTTGACTAACTAAATACCTCTGAAACATACTCTAAAGCAAGCAATCCAAATGTGATAATAACTCTATTCCCTTATCTATTGTTCAGTATTGTAAGTTTATACATTAGATTGTTGATGTGTAACATTAGGTAATTACGTGATAAAATTATAATCTATTCAAATATTGTATTCATCAAAACAATGTTGTACAATCAATATAATACGAAACATTATAAAACTACATCTAACAACCATTCAAACAAGCTAAATTCAAACCTACGAACTAGGACTAGCATCGAACTAAGTGTGTCAAAGTCTTAGCCTAATTGAGCCAAGCTCAATCAATCTTTGCCTAATTTACTGTAATTGAGTTAAAGTACCAACTTGTGTTCTTTTTAACTCTTCTTCTGAATACCGATATGTTGGCATATACAACAAATTACAGTTAAAAATATACACCAACAAGATAGTTGAAGCTTGTTCGATATTCTCAATGAACCCTTTGCCATAACTAGCAGATCGTTTACTTCATCCATCCTCGTCTTCATGATTTTCTTCCCTATAACAATCAAAATGTTCCTTTGAACAACCTTAGGTATGATTTCTTCAATAATTCTTTGGATTCTCCATGGTGATTTAATAATTTTATTGATCATTTCAACCACTAAAAGAGAGTTCAATTCGACTTCTAAGACTTCAAATTGTTGATGAAGACATCATGATATTACCCTGTTATATAAGCCATTAAGAAAAGAATGAACACAGCAATATGACATTGTACAAAAAGCTATTTGAATTGTACCTAAAACTTGGGCTTTTTTAATTAGATATAATAGTATTGGGAAAATTACAGGATTAGTCACTCTTCTAAGAGTTATAAACGTAATTAGCATCACTTTTAATGTTTTTCAAATATAGCAGATTTTATTACGTATTTGGCATATTAGGAAAGTCTATACAGTTAACACTAAACTAGGAACTCAGTTAACATTCTTAAATGTTTATCATCTTCTCTCTCTTCTTAATAATGTTTACACTCCTTTATTCTGCCATTGTAGCAAAATATTCAATTAACCATTATCTATATTTCACAATTTTTTATTCTGTGCAATTGTAGCAAAATATCTAATTAAGCATTATATTTATTTCATAATTTTTTAGAGGTACGCATGATATATTTCAATTATATTATAATTTTATTTAGGTATATATATCATTTTTTTCAGATCCTATTATATAAATTCTCAACTTAGTTCAATATTAAAGCAACAATAAAGATGCATTATAAAGAAAGCTTTTAAAATCGTAGATAAAAACTCAATGTATTTAAAAATACAATAATAACTCTTTTACTCTTATTTGGAAGATTCTCTAACCGACAACCATCACTATGAGCTATGTGATGATACATCGTCTCGCCCACGCTGCCAAAACTGTCCTATACCTTGTCAGAGTATAAGACATCCTCAACTAAGTGGATCCACTAAGTTATGCTTAAAAGCAATAAGGAATCATCTAAAAAGTTTGACCCTTTTTAATCATGTTGGCATACATGGTTTATAAGAGGACTTTGAGTTGTCTGAACTCGTCCCCATAGCGGTGCTCAATACTACTCTCAATAATATAACTCATGCTCATATGTTTAAAAAAATATTTCCTCATCCTCAAACTTTGAGATTATTACTCAAAAGATTCTCTTAAAAGAGATAGTGCTCAAAACTCCTCATAAACTCATTTGTAAATCAAAGTTTCCTCTCATTTTAAATGTAAAAACATTTACTCTTGAGATTACTTACTTCCCATATATTCATTTTGAATAAGGAAACTCAACTCTCCCCAACCTTATACTCAAGTACTCAAGTCTAAAAACAATTTTTAAAAGTTTGCGAAAGACTTCTCAAAATGACTCGAAGAACTCCCTTAAACTTTACTCTTAACTCTATCTTGAATTTGAAATATGAATTCAAGAATTATGATTTGGATATACCAAATTTCTCAATGATTAGATGTAGTTTGGTTAGTCATAATCCGGAAAAGAGTAAGGATACATTTTAAAAGAACTTAGATGGAACAAACGACAAAAAAGGGCGGAGGCAGGCGACCCTGGCGCACTGAGTGGCGCGGGACTTCAGCCCCTAAACTTCATAGAACCATTTCTAGAGAATCGGTGGCGCGACACCCCATGCCCTGCCCAGAAAATCCAACGAATTTTCCTCTTCGATTTTTGGCCCTAAATTCACCTAGAATCGACTGATTTCTTCCAAACTCCCTTAGATTCGTATACCCAATATTAGTAAACGAAAATCTACTAAAAACAACCCTCAAACTCATAACAATCACCTCAAGAACTCATCAAATCCCAATATTAAAGATTTAAGAACGAAATTTCAAGAAACTCATCAAGAACCTCAATACACGGATTTTCATGAACGAAATTAACTCAAGAAACTCATGATTGGCGTAAGGGTGAACAAATCCATCACTATGAAAGCTTACATACCTCGTTAGGATCAAATACTTGGCGAAATCCCTCAACGGTCGCAAGAAAATCTTTAACGAACGCTTGAAACTTTTCTCCTCCTGAACTTTGCCCTAAATTTCCAAACGCTTTTAGTCCCAATTTGGGTGGAAAAACGTGTGGAACTAGTAGGGTAAGGAAAGGACCAAAATACCCCTTCATAATTCGGATGAATTTTCTTAACTGGACAGGCTGAATTCAAACGGGCATATCTCCCTCATCCAAATTCGAAATTTAGCAAACTCGGTGGCATTGGAAAGAGGACTCGAAGATCTTTCATTTAATATCTTATAGGCCACCTAACTCATCCTATACTGAAAGTTATGATCGTTTGAAGTTGACCCAAAACTCACAACTTGTAAATAACTTGCACAAATCTCAAATTGGCTATCTCTCTACTCTTGTTCTTTCTAAATTTAGATCTTTGTAAGACCGGGGTGTTACAACTGTCTCTAACTATCACCAACACACCGTCAACTACCACATATTATTCAAATCATATTGACCATCACTAGTTAACATGAATTTTTTTTGTGCAAATACTTATTTTATTTTATTAAATTTATATATTTCTAATATTTAATTATTGTTTTATTTCATGGCATATTTGTTCTTATATTTATAAACAAAGAAATTATGCACATTCAGTTATTGAAAAACAAAGTCTTTAATCATTCATTATTAAGATCTAAAGATAGCATCTTAATAGTTCAGATGTTCATTCAGATTCCGATGTCTTAATCTTAATAAAAACAAATGAGGCATTAGTCTATTAGGAGTTGTGTTTTTTTAAGTTGAGTCAATCCCGTGTTGTTATGATTTCTAGGAATTAATGGAGTCATGTATTAGATCTCTTTTAGGAGTCATGCGTTTTATTTTTTAGGAGTAAGTTGTTTTATGGACTCATATGTGCCCTATTTTTGTGCAACTATTTTGTTAAGGGTAAATAAGTAATTTTCCAGCAATTGTTTTCCTTTAGGTACCTCTTATTTTCATTTTTTTAAGAGTATCTAAAAAACTTAAAAGAGGAAAAGATTAACAAAAAAGAACACACCACCAACTTCATCAAACAAAGAAGGTATATATATATGACCAATAACTTTTCTCAAATTAAGTAATTAACGTCATATACCTTCACAGATAAAAAAGAGTTTTTAACTCCTGTGGATATACATCAATAATATAAAGTAAATAAAAATCATATACCTTCTCGGATTAGTATTGGTATATACAACAACAAATACTTTCTTGATTTTTCAAATTAATAGATCCTTATTTTTACCAATGTCTTGTTGACTAAAATGACATATAAAAGAATACTAACTCATATCTATTTTACCTTCTATATATATATAAAGGTGTAATAGTAAAAGGTTGATTTAATTTCAATAATGTTCATATCAGTAATGAAAAATTAGGATTGTGTCAAAGGTGTATAGGAATATATTTGGGCTTCTCTGCCGCTGTTGTCAGAATAGGAATATAATTGGACGCCATAGAATTTCTGTTGGAATACAAACCAAATGTATTTAGGATTAGATATTTATATAATTCAGGTCTAAATAGGATTTTTAACCAAAATAATGTAGGAATAGATTTTTTTTACTTGATTTAATTATTCCATAGTTAAGTCCATATTATACATTATAAATATTCTCTACTCCTACACCTCTTTTTCAACGTATCTTAAACCTTTTTTCTCTTCTATTTGCAGCCAGGTGTGTTTTTTCCTGCTTTTTTTCTTTCTTTCTGATTAGAGAAACTAGAATAACTATAACATTTTAACTTCGAGATTATAAACATATCGTCAAAATTTTGTATAGGAATCGGATGTCGCATTCCGAAATAAAATAGTTTTCTTGTAATTAGATTGAATTTAGATGGATCAGAATGGGCTAAATCAAACTTGGACGGGTTGATGTATGCATGATCTTCCGTTTTATCAATATATATATATATATATATATGCATGATCTTGCGTTTTATCTTTTTGTTTTGTGGTTGGTTTTTTGACTGTCGTAAACTAATATTTTTTGTATGTTACAATAAGTGTTTGCTGTATTGAATTGGTAATGCTGCTATTTTGGTCTCGATTGAAAATTGGATTAGCTTACATGTTGAATATTGTTTTGATTTGCAGAAAAAAGAAAATGGCTGGGGATATGAAGGTTTTGAACGCACTTGATTCAGCAAAAACACAATGGTATCACTTTACAGCAATCATAATAGCTGGTATGGGATTTTTTACTGATGCCTACGATCTCTTCTGCATATCTCTAGTCACTAAGTTGCTTGGACGTATTTACTACCATGTCGATGGCTCTTCAAAGCCTGGTTCACTACCTCCTAATGTTTCCGCTGCTATCAATGGTGTTGCCTTCTGTGGTACCATTGCGGGGCAACTCTTCTTTGGATGGATTGGTGACAAAATAGGAAGGAAGAAAGTCTATGGTGTAACCCTTATGATCATGTGTATTTGTTCCATTGCTTCTGGCCTTTCTTTTGGTAGGGAACCTAAGACCGTCATGGCCACCCTCTGCTTCTTTCGGTTCTGGCTTGGTTTTGGAATTGGTGGCGATTACCCTCTTTCTGCAACTATTATGTCTGAATATGCCAACAAAAAGACTAGGGGTGCCTTCATTGCTGCTGTTTTCGCTATGCAAGGATTTGGTATCCTCGGAGGTGGTATCTTTGCCATCATTATCTCTGCTATATTCCAGGCTTGTTTCAAAGCGCCAGCCTATCAAGTGGATCCCCTTGGTTCAACCGTTCCTCAAGCTGATTACGTGTGGAGGATCATATTGATGGCTGGGTCACTTCCTGCTCTTATCACTTACTACTGGAGGATGAAGATGCCTGAAACGGCTCGTTACACTGCTCTTGTAGCCAAGAATGTGAAACAGGCCACTGCAGATATGGAAAAGGTTATGCAGGTTGACATTGGGACAGAGCAAAAAGAGCCTGCTGTAAAGTCCGGCAATGAATTTGGTTTGTTCACGAAACAATTTCTTAGGCGACATGGACTTCACTTGCTTGGCACAGCTAGCACATGGTTTCTTCTTGATATTGCATACTACAGCCAAAACTTGTTCCAAAAGGATATATTCAGTGCCATTGGATGGATTCCTGCTGCCAAGACTATGAATGCAATTGAAGAGGTTTACAAAATTGCACGGGCACAAACTCTTATCGCTCTCTGCAGTACTGTGCCTGGCTACTGGTTCACAGTGTTCCTCATTGACAGGATTGGCAGGTTTACCATTCAAGTTATTGGTTTCACAATGATGACAGTGTTCATGTTTGCTCTGGCCATTCCTTACCACCACTGGACTCTCCCTGGCCACCATATCGGGTTTGTGGTCCTCTATTCACTGACCTTCTTCTTTGCCAACTTTGGACCCAACGCCACTACATTTGTCGTGCCTGCTGAGATTTTCCCTGCTAGATTGAGGTCAACTTGCCATGGAATATCAGCTGCATGTGGAAAGTTAGGAGCAATGGTGGGTGCATTTGGATTCCTGTATTTGGCTCAACCACAAGACAAGAGCAAGGCTGATGCAGGGTACCCTGCTGGAATTGGGGTTCGGAATTCACTCATTGTCCTTGGCGTAGTCAACCTTCTCGGATTATTTTTCACTTTCTTGGTTCCAGAATCCAAGGGGAAGTCACTGGAGGAGATGTCAAGGGAAAACGAAGACTCAGCAGAGGAAGGAGCAGAAGTGGAGTATCATAACAGGACAGTTCCTGTTTAAAAATAGTTACTAGTTTCATTTGTTTATATGTAGTACTATAGTTTCTTTAGCTCAAACTATTAGTGTAGAGATACTAAGTTTCATCCCTTTTTAGCTTTTCTTGATTGCTCGCTACTCTATAATATATATCACTGAGATTTTAGTTTCACATTGAACTACTTTTGGGAGCATTTTGCAGTGAACCTTTTTTGTGTCTACCAGACAAAATCTTTGAAGGTTTATATAGTTGCAGTTCAATCATTTTAATGCACTTCAGACAAAAATGACTGAACTTTCATGGAATAACAACTTTAGTGGCACTCGATGTACGGATGCCACTACAGATCTTGTCACATCTTTAGTATCTCAAACTGAAACTCTTCTCATCCATAAAGCAATTGAAACTAATTGCAATATTGCTTACATTCTGGAGTTGTTAAAATACTTGAATTAAAAAAAAAAACATGTCATGTACATTTCATACCTAAACTTATATACATGTTCCTCTTTCTTATAGAGCTGTAGACCAACAACCATAGACCAACTACCAAAAGAAAGAAGACAGACATGACTCATGAATTTATAAGAGGAATTACACCTTTAAGAAAAAGGGAAAAGGATTAAAAAAACAAGAGGATAAAATCCCAAAAAAAAGGAGTTTAAGAATTGAAATTAATAATGAAAAAACAAAAATGAAAACAAGACTTTAACCACAGGAGATGCTTGCTGCAGGACCACCACTAGCAACTCCAACTATGATTTTTTAGCCTGCATTAAGTGTGTTGAGAGAAACAAAGTCATTTTCATGTGCCGAGAACTTAAGGGTCGTGGATTTTTATGTGGGGAGAAATTTATCCACACCCATTGTTTATACCAAACCAATGAACACATGACATTTGTCTTTCATATGCACTTCTATCACTAACCATGGTTAGTTGATATATGAAAAATTAATGTGGATTGGTAGGGGACTGGGGAAAAGTTGAAGACTACTTCAAAGAAACTTACCTGTTTCAAGTACTTCTTATGAACCTTCAATGCCTCATCTAATGCTTTTCTTGCATCTAAATTCCCAGATATTTCGCCCAAGATCTGGAAACTTTTTATTGTCAGCATCAATGGAAATAATGTCATGGAATACACAGATATAAAAAGACAGAATGATGACCTCTACAACATCATCAAGGCCTTTCGCCTCTTTCATAAGTCGCCTATGCTTGGTCTCTAGAACACTTGCAACCAGGAAAACAGAAAGAGCACTATTCGGTTCCGCACCAGTTTTCAAATTGTTCCTTTCAAACTTCCCATATTCCTTTAGTTTATGCTTATCATTCGGTTTGTCATCATACAATAATTCAGAAAGAAGGGGTTGTCTTTTGTCATCATATGATGAATATATGTTTGGATTGTACTCCATGGCCCACATCACCTGGATAATAGCCAAAAAAGTATATATCAGAAGATAGAAATAACTCCTACCTACAATTTCTCATGGCTCCTGGACCCTCTCATGGTTCCGATATTATGAAGAACTAGTTCTTTCCCATTGACCTTTATGTCAAAACTTATGCTCTTCTAGAACACAAAAGGTTGGCATACATTCTCTATTAAACAATCCTCAGAACGAGAAACATAATTAAAGCAATAAATCCTGGTGCAAGCTATTTTGCAATATATATCTTCTTCTTTTTTGATAACCGTGGTATCCGGACAAGCTTGCATGCACCTCGACTAATTCTACGGGATACCTGCCCCCTCCCACCAGCAACATGTACCAGGTAACTCTGTCCACCAAGGCTAGAGAACAGATGGAAAGTAATCAACTGGTGTTTTTGTCTCTAATGGGATCTGAACCTACCTCATGATTCTTAACCCAATTCATTGCTCACTAGGCCACTGCTATATATATCTAACAATTACAAATGGAAAAGAAGTAGCTTCTCACCTCCCAAAGATAGAGTGAGTCAACGAACGAGAACTCCCTGCGGAAAAGTACCATCAGCATGCGAAATGCAAACAGATATTCTCCACCATCTAGCTCCTCTGCCGATATAATTATAGCTGTTGTGAGAGAGATGGAAGATAGATAGAAGGAGTAAAATCTAGTCCTACCCTCTCCTTCGTGTTTTGATAGTAAAGTAAGTAATCTGTGGCATTGTCAATATGTAATTGCAAAGATTTGACAAGTATTTTACATGAACCAACACTTGCAAAAAAGTAGAAATGCACATAGAAAGACTTTCAGACCACGGGATTCCCATTACTATGATTAACTTATGATTTGTTACTGGGGCCCCAAAATGACAAAATGGTATAGTAATTTGTGTCAGGCATCAGAGATATCTAACCATTAGAGAATGTAATTTTGTTGTTCCATTTCTTCTAGCTTAATGTGTAATCCTTAAGGTAAGTTAATTTCCAATCACAAGAGTCTAATAAAGATTTACCCTGCACTGTGGCCAAGATATGTAAAAAGACAACTATTTCCTGTCTGAAACTCCAACCACAATTGTTAAAGACTGAAACTACTTCCCTTTGTACTTTTCTGTCCAACTATAACTCTTAAGAAGTTTGACTCAGTTTTTAGATGGAAAAAAACTATCATCCATGGTATCTCTCTCTCAATCCTTTAGGCACATTCCTTTTCGAATGATGAAAGTTGATAATCAGAAAAAGGTACATGGGCTCCTACAGATAATATCATGAGAACACTTGAATTTATCATTCACGATATTCCAAAATCATATTTCATCACAAGACACCAGTAAAAACCCAGTAAATCATTCAAGACGCTACAACAGAGATTAGGAAAGGAAAAACAACAATGTCACGAAGATCTTGAGTTCTTTACTATACTCATGGCAATAGTGACCAAGACGATTTACAAAGACTAGGACCCTCTCTTACCCAGGTGTTGATGAAGCTTGGGATCGACGGTTTTAACAATTTGAGCTAGAGTACTTAGCTGAGACTGCACTCCAATAGAATCTGTGCTGCACTTAAAGTTCTCTCGCTGTTGAAATGAAAGTTGAGTGATTATAAACAGAAGGGAGGTATAAGCAGAGGAATGAGCACAAAAGGAATGCACCAGCTGAAAGAAAAATGTCAATAAGGAGAATACAAATATATGTGCAAGTTACATCCTCTTCCGGGGGTATGCAAGGTTTACCTGACCAACTTTACCTTGCAAGGGAATCATTTGAAAAAAAGAAACTTTGTAAAGTCTTTTTTGATGCGTCTGTAATAGCCTATGTGTCCCAAAAAAGAACGTGCTACGCCCGGCCCCCTTTTCAGTAGATGAGATTAGGATGAAAGGGCTTTCCTTCATCAACATTCCGTGAAGGTGCATAGATGTATTAAACTTGAAATATGTTTATAGTTAAATTCAAGGTAGATCACTAAAGAAGAGAAACTCCAGTGCTAACTTTTATAAGTAGAAGTTCAAACAATGTTATGGCCATTATGGTGTTTTTACTTTTTGTCCTTTACCTTTTGCTATTGCAACTCGTCTAAGGTCTCTAATAATAGCACCTTAAAAAATAACCACTAATAGAGCATTAGCAACAATAGAGACATACCAATCGACGCATTGCACGTTCGAAGCACCAGTATGCATCTGCTTCATTCTCAAGTAGAATTATCATTGGAGAGCAAATATCACTCATTCCTGTTCACATAAAATGAGAGACATAAAATGAGAGGGGATGTTAATGAACGGCCTTGATTATATTGAAAGACAATGTCTTATACTCCTATAATACCTTGAACATAACCAATATCTTTATCCATCCAGGCATAGACAGACAGTACATCCCAAAGTTTTGACTGATTAGCTTCATTCTCGTAAAATACAAGAGTACGATCCGTTCGAACAACATCCAAACCTAAATAAACATCGTAAGTCAAGATAGTTTCAGATATCATTAAGAAAATCAGTCTATCTTGAAACACCAGCTTCTTTAGCCAGGTCAAAAGAGTGGTTTCTAGATATTTCATATTCAAGCAATCTATGCATAGCAGAAGTTGGACAGCTGTACTAGGATCAAGTTGATTAGTATCACTTTTTCATTAAAAATTGCTAACAGTTATTCAAAATATTTTCCTGTCACAAAGTTCAAACTCGCTCCAAAAATATACCACGTTGGAGTTAAGAGAGAGCAAAGATTGAGTGACTCCATCTTTCAAGTGAACAACTACGAAGTGGAACTAAGCAATGTCAACATGCTTATTAAAAGTCTTGTGAATTGGCAAGAGTAAGGAGAAAAGCAGAGAGAATTACCATGTACTCTAGGTACTTATTTTATATTATGTATATAAAGTGAAAACCAGCATATGCTTTCCTATTATACTGCAGCATTCTTATTTCATGTCCACAAAACCTGTGGAAGGGAAGCAGATAACTCAATTACCTAGGAAGCTTTCTCAAAGTGATGTACAAAATTCTTCTCACTTTTGACCAGTCAGCAAATGGATGTTGTTTGTTACAGAATGTATATAGATCTATTTCTTGATATTGTACAAAGATGTTGATAGATAGCATATCTTTAGATTTCCTCTTTATTTCTTTCCTTAGTTAGCTTCTTGTTAATGTATTTATACATGTTTACCCTAAGTTGCTCGAACTCGGGTGCAGGTGTCTGATACAAGTCCTAGAGGTCGGATACTTCATGATCTAATTTTTAAGATTCGGAGATATGGATACGGGTGCGGGGATTCACCTAAAAATAATTAAAATATCTAAAAATAGAGTTATAAAACCTAAATTATGAGATATTATGGGGAGAACTTGAGGAGAATCTTGGAAGAAGATTAAAGGAAAATGAGTGACATAGAAATTTCTATTCCATATTCTTTAATTTCACCTTAGTTTTGTATTGATTACAGAAATCATTAAAACTGTCCAGACTTTCCCCATCGATTTTGGTCAAAGTACCCAAAATCAGCTAACCAAACCGGACATGTATCCCACACCCACACCCATGTCGTGTCAACACGGGTGCGGCACCAAAAGTGAAGAGTCCAAGCAACTTAGTGCTTACCTATTGAATAAAATACAAGTTATTTTCTCTAATTCCTTGCACACGGTATCAAAGCATAACCAAAGATGTGAGACTTGAAGTGGTGGTTGCTGGAATTAGCCGCCACCATAGTTTTGGTTCGTGTGACTTCACCACTGATGGTCTGTTTTACTGATTTGACATTGCCTTGAGAGTACCCAGTTGATTTGCAGTGGTTTTCTTATCATTGGACCACGTTTTGAAGATTTAACGTCAAGATCAAGGTTCTGCGATTTTTCTTTTGGTGATACTTTAGTTTGAATTCCTTTCTCTGCTGTCGTTTGATCTGTTTGGAGCCAGAATACTCTCTGATCTCTACTGCTTCCTCTTTGTTGCTTTGATTGGTTTTCTGTCTGGAGCCCTTGGCTATTGATATTTTAGTTTCTTGTTCCTCTGTGAACTGCTGGGTATTCCAACCATCTGAACTCTGTTTTGGGTTATTTAGTTTTCTCTATTTGAGTTGAACCTTTTTGCGGCGTTGACTATTCTCTTGGTAAGACCTTTATATTGAGAGTTTTGGTGATTTCTCTGTTATTTTGCTTTGATATTGTGAGAATGAATGATAATAAGGGAGAAGAATGGAAGAGTTTAGAAAGGGTAATAGGCCATCATTGGACAAAATAGTTTTGGTTTCGGCAGAGGATTATGGTAGATTCATTCAGTATCAGAAATCACTTAAGGAATCTACTTCAGTTACTACCTTTGTCGAGTCAGGGAAAGCATGCCTAATTACCTTTTCAAATAAATGAGTGATTGATCCAAGCACCACAAATCACATGACATGTGTAACACTAATATTTTTTCTAACTTTCAGCCACACAAAGCACCATTTCCCGTTACTGTAGCTGATGGATCACCTTGTACCAGTTTTGGATCTGGAACTGTTAAACCAACCTTATTTATTACCCTATTCAGTCTTTTACAGGCAATCTGTTGTTGGAACTATCTCCTTGTTGTATATGTCGATGACATTGTCATTATAGGAAGTGATTTGCAGGTATCTCTCCTCTCAAGTCTTTCTTACATACTAAGTTTCATACGAAAGACTTGTATAGTAGTCGGTGTAATTCTCTTCAACTCAGCATCAAGAATACACCATCCAGTAATGAAAAAAAGGACCCACTTATCTCAATGAATTTTGAGCTTATCAGAGAAATTAATAGGCGGACCTGTTGGTCCCCTTTATTTGTACTTGTAACAATTTGCCAGTGGCTAGGCATCATCTTTATGGAATTACAGTCAAGATAAACACAAAGTCTCTAAATCCAAAAACCCTTCCTACATCTGCAAACTAAGTACCCCCGACATGGCCTAATTCCACTTCCCAAAGTCCATTACAGCTATATCTCAACTTCATAGAATTACACTGACTACTATACAAATATGTACCGACAAAATTGAGAAAAAGAAGTAACTTTAGATGTATCACTCCCTTTATCTATTTTGATCAGTGCCTCTGAATTATCTTGTGTGGGTAGATCTAACCTTTAAAATGAGCTGATCTATTGCATTGTCTAACAACTAAGAACTGCAATTCCCAGAACTATATTTATGTTGACCATGTAAATAAATGCAAAATTTCTTTGGTTCTCCTTTTTTTGTTGATTATGGTGGTATTTCGACCAGCTTGAAGCACATCAATTGATCCACTGGATATCCCAGATAACTCCATCAATCAAATTAGCAGATGCGACCAATCCACCTATTGTCGCCTCTGCTGGTATTAGAACCTTCGTTCTCAAGATTGTTACTCCAACAGTTCCAGTACTAGGCTACTCCATTGGAGCTTCTCTTTTTAATTGGTTATTTATTTTTTTGTCATTTGTTGGTAACTTATTAAGACAACTACATAACTCAAACACCAATAGTTGTGCACGAGAAAATCCTAAGAAAGTTTAAGAGAGTTATTGGCAAAGAAAGTTTTTGCAGTACTGGTCAAATAGATGAAGGAAATAGAGGAAGAGATGCTGGTAGATTCTAAAAGTCAGCATAAACTGTATATAAATAGAGAATAAGAAGTAGCAGAAGTACGAACCAATTTGATGCAAGCTAAGCTTCCACTGAAGCACTTTCTTGTCAAAATCACCATTATCAGCTGGCATGGCATCACTATTATCATGTGAATTACTGGTACTAGTTGCACACTCTATAGGTTGCCCATCATCAGATGATATGGGTTGCCCATCATCAGATGATATGGGTTTCCCATCATCAGATGATATGGGTTTCCCATCATCAGATGCTATAGGTTGCCCATCATCAGAGACTATAGCACTAGTGATGAATTTTCCACTGCCGATGACAGGCACTATCTTTTGACATTCAGATTTCCATGCAGCATACTGCTCCCTGAGGATACAAATTTCAAATCATTAATTTAGGCCACTAATAAAAATAATATATTAATTTCAATTTCAGCATACTGATATTGGCCCTAAGCTTTTGTCTTCACTAAGTCTTTTGTACATTTATGCTATTATATTTTGAAGGCAATAAATCTCAAAATTGGACTGACCATTTTTCTTCTTGGTTCCAAGTTATATACCACAGAACGGGGATCAAAGTCCAGAACTAAATGAACTCAGCCTTTAGCAGGCATGCTTTTTCTTTCACAAATGATTTCAGAAACGGACTCAAACTGAATCAGGGCATTCAAGGAATATGGTACATTTTGACTGAAGACATGGGCATTGACATAGCTATACTATAACTTATCCAAAGACTGGTTCATCCAAATTGACCTCTCATGATAAAATTCTACAGGCATGTTGATGAAAACTATCTGTGACCACCTCCAAACATATAATAAAACTGAATATTTGAGTTCTCAAACTTGACAAACCTCACAGCAAGTTCTAGCAAGTCACAAGAGGGTTGAGCTTTTTTGCAGTTGAATAATTACATATTGAGTCAAGAAAATTCAAATTTTATACCAAAAAAAAGAGGAACTTCATGAAATAAAAAGGGTCAGATCTTGACACCAGGAGACAGAAGGTCCGCTATAAGAAAGGGTAGAAAACAGCATTCAGACACCATATTATCATCTCTATGCTCAATACTGAATCATTCTAATATACAGCAGGGACCACTAAATAAAGTTAACCTTCGAGATAAAAACTCTATTAAACATGAGAAAGTCATCGCATAAAAGTAAATCAATTGTAACTGGTGCTTTGACTTTCTATAAGCATATAAATGTACAAAATTATAACATAACTACTTCATATCTTAATTTTTTACTTTACATTCTAAAAACAACCAGTTTGACTATTTGGTTATCACTGCTACTAATTGCTGAAACGACTCACATTACCTTCGCTGTTGTCTAAGCTGATTTCTTTCCACAAATGTGCTTTCAGGATCAAAACAACCCAACAGGAACTCCCAGGCCGCCCCTTTAATTGATGGATGAATACCCTAGCGTTCACAGAACAATTAATGAGCTTCATAATTCTTAAAATTCAATATCCAGATAAACAGCAGTACAAAAAATTCTTGTTGATAAGTAACAGCAAGAGGCATATTAAATGTAATTAACCCAACCTCTTCATGATGAACTTAACAGACGTGCCACTAGTAGACCAAGTTATCCAACTTTCATGTATATTTCAACAGCCTAAGTTTTATACACAGCTGACAGAGAGTGTCAAACCTATTGCACACAGCAGAACAACAAAAACTAATCACTTTTATGAGGTAAGATCATGCTAGTTTTCCAAGAGATGAAAGAGGGTCCTACTTCCATTGGCTAATAACTTCCTAGAGTGCTCAAAGAGCTTGAAATAAGGGAGAATATACACCCCTATGGAGTGAAGCAACGATTTTAACTCAACTCACAAATAGATAAGAAAATAAAACAATGTAATACAAACGATCCAGTTTACCCAAGGTCAATAGGTTTTGGGGTGCAACACCACTCACAAGTCCCACATGAGATTAATATTTAGTCACAAAGGTACTCAATTTCATTTCATCACTGCGCCGATAACTCCTGTTTAACGGACTAACTATAACTTGTATTCACCATCCAAACACCTGACCTCAAGCATGTAAACAACAGGCTGGAATAACGCACTCTCTGTGTCACATTAACTGGATCGTGAAGAGTAGTAGCAAGGAGAGAAAAAAACACTGAGAGTGGCAAGACAATGAGACAATGCAAAACAAGACAAGGATCGAGTGCTGTTGCGGCTCCATCATTTTCCTTGTCTGAGAGTAAAGTAAAGGTATTACTTTACCAACCAAAGATAGTAACATCTTCAACCTTTCCAGCTTCTACAATAGCTAAAACCTTCAGTATGACTATTCAGAATTTCCAAAACATCAATCTACCTCAAGTAGAATCTTCCAAAGAAATCAAACATTAAACACAGTCACAATACATAAAAACTGCAGTACTTTACGAGGAAACTACAAGCTGTCTCCGAATATGAAACCGAACTGTTTTATAGGAGTAAGATAATAATTGCAAGTTGAAGTCAGCTTTCAGTCACTTGCTTGTCTCTGTTGCAGAGCATTCGCAATTTAAAATTAAGTTGTTATACAAAAATTGCTTATTTGAAAGATCTAATTCTCATCTTCCATACCTGCTCTTAATTGTTTAAATACAGGAACCAGTAAAGCAATACATTTGACTCAAAATTACACGCATCCAAAGGAAAATGAGAATGTGGTATACAATACAGGAATAATGGCAAAAAAGGTATACCCCTCGTTGTATTCGTCGAAGAACACCAGCTATATCCAAATAACCATCTTTAGAGAATGCAGCTTTCCATCTTCTTTCACTAAGAGTTTTTCCTACCTGTCCAAACAGTGTAAAAAAAGCACAGTAAGGATCTTAGTTGAGTCATAAGCATCTATAATCCTTGAAGATATCACAAACAGATACCTAATAATAACACTTATTTCTTCAAAAGGAATAAGACAAATGTCAACCAAAAAACTCTGGCTTTTGCCATCATTCAAGTATTTACCTAATTGATTGATTAAACATATTTTCATTTAGCAACCCCCAATGGACCAAATAAAACAACTACAAGAATTTCCACCCAGTGTTTCTTTTGAAGCCTGGTATTTACCTTTTGTCCCCATTATAAAAATTTCTGCAGATATAACACCACGCGGCATAACTTTGGGCAGGGCATAACTTGTTTTGTCCGGTGCGTGTTCAACGTTATGCCCCGTCAAATAATCTAGCAAAACTTAATAGAGGGCCAAAGTTAAATAACTATCTTAGACGATTCTATTTGTGCAAATCTCCCCAACAACTACACCATCAAAGGATGGACAATGATTTTCTAGAAAAGACAAAAATGGCCTAAGTGTCTAAACCACATGAGAGAAATTAATGTCAAAGGATCAAGGAAAAAAAACACCATCAAAGGATGGACAATGATTTTCTAGAAAAGACAAAAATGGCATAGGTTTCTAAACCAGATGAGAGAAATTAATGTCAGAGAATCAAAGAAAAGGAAAAAAGACACATTTAACGCTGTCAATATGAAGATAACACACCAAATGAATAAGAACAACAAAGAACAGAAACAGATACAGTAAAGTAGCATAGAAAAGGGAAAAAAGGTGATATTTTTTCAACACACCCTTGCTTTGAATCGGGTCTTGGGAACATCAGCTAGGCATTC
>JAJOOF010006921.1:0-17449 GCA_029582545.1 Solanum lignicaule | reverse complement strand
GCTTGCTCACCTAAAATGAATCAAAGCATGTTCAGTTATGTTAACTTGAGTTTGTGATATGAAGCTCCCTTCATGTATAGCTTGACTTGGTAAGACAAGACCATCTCATGGTAGCTTAGGATTGAGAAACCATACTCTCCTAAGGTAGCTTGCATTAGCATCATAGAATGCTTGCATGGTAGCATGAATTGGTTAGGCCAAGACTATTTCATGGTAGCTTAGGAATGAGAAACCATACTCTCCTAAGGGTAGCTTGAACTAGCATCATAGAATGGTTACATGGTAGCATGACTTAGTTGATCTAAGACAATTTCATGGTAGCTAGGATGTAACACTTGTACCTTTCCTAGAACAGCTTGGACTTGCATGATTAGTATGTTTTTCTATGGTAGCTTGGTCAAACACAATATGGTGACTTTCCTTGTATAGCTTGGACTTGCATGTTAGTATGCTATTCCTTGGTAGCTTGGTCTAGCCCAATAGGGTGGTATTCTTTGGTAGTATAGAATGATAAATAGTAATCATTGATGTATGATAGCCTAAATTAGTATTTAGCATGGGTAGGATTATGGGGTCTTATTCATGCATTGTACAAGTATAACTTAAAGCTACTTATGAAGTATGTCTCTTATGTGTTGCATGCTTAGCTTGGATTGAGTAATAGTACTTGTCCTTGGTAGCCTCGAATAGGTTAATTATGACCATTCATGAGTAATGACTTGTCTTGGATTAGTAAACATGTTCTTTTCCATGACTATTATGAATATGTTAGACAAGTCCCTAATCTAAGTAGCATGTGTATGATTAAACTAGATTACTTCAAGGAAGTATCGTAAGCATGTTCTAATATGAGATTTGCCTATATGATATATGCTTAGCTTGGATTTTTGCTATAGTTGCCTTTCTTGATATGATGGACTAAAGGTAAGGATTCCCTTGTCTATGAGAAGTAAGCTAAGGACGAGACCATAAGATGGTAAGTATGATTATGATGACCTAAAAGTGATACTTAATGTGGGTGGTATTATGGGGTCTTATCCATGCATTGCACAAGTATTCTTTGAGGTTACTTGAGAAGTAGTGCTCTTATAATATGAAGGACTAAGGGTTGACTAATGCTTATATGATTCCTATGTTGGAGACTATGCCTATGCTTATGTTGTGGTCTCTTATGCTTATAGTTTATGTTTCATGAAGTATCTCTTATGATTATGGCATATGACTTATGTTCACTAACTCTTATGATGTTATGCTCTTATGATGTTGTGCTAGCTATCATATTTAGTACTTTTGTACTAATGTATACTCTTGCCTACATTCTCATCAAATGTAGGGTTTAGCGATCGTTATTTCCATCTTGAGTCTAAGTTCTTAGTAGGAGCAAGGAGTTGAAGATTGGTGAGTCCTCATAGCATCGAGGATAAATCCACCATTTCCTTTATGTCTTTTATTTTCATGTCTTGAGACTATTGTATGGGCTGTGACCCAATAGTATTCAAAGTTGTATTAGATGGTTTGAGACAAGTGTAGTAAGACTTCCACTTTGCTTTTATAAAGACTTTGATTGTATGGGAAATGTTTTAGAATTTGCGCACTTTTTTATTATCTTATGTTATGATATGCTAAGGGCTTGTATGAGACCCTTTCGGGGTCAAGTACACCATGTTACATCTAGGGTGTACCCTTGGGTCGTGAAAAACTTAGTAATTAGAGCATAAGGTTTAGAATGGTTCTAGGATGTCTTAAACCACGTCTAGTAGAGTCTTGTTCATAAATGTGAAGCGTGCCACATTTATGAATAGGAGGCTATTGGATGCTTAGAAAGCTCCACTTCTTCATTTTCTAAGTCGTGCCATAGAGTTTGGCTCTATTAAGTCTTTCTTCTAATCTGTGCCCTATGGTTTTTCAGGGTATTGCTAATACAAGGGCAAAGCTAAGAGAGATGACGATGGCAATGTGGAGTAAGAGGCTCCTCCCCAAGATCCAATTGACCCTAAAAGGGAGAATATGTCAAATGTGAAGATTAGGTCGGCTTTCCAAATGTTGGCCCAAGCTTTCACTACTCAAGCTCAAGCCGTGACGGCCCAACTCAATAGAGAGAGGGTAGCTCTGGTGAATCCTAATGTGAATTCTGCGGCTTTAAGAGTGAGGGAGTTTATAAGAATAAATCCTTTGGAGTTTTATGGCTCCAAAGTGGAGGAAGATCCTCAAGGGTTTGTAGATGAGATGTATAAGGTGCTAGATATCATGGGGTTGACTTCGGTCGAGAAATCAAAGTTAGCCGCTTACCAATTGAGGGATGTAGCACAAGTATGGTATGAATAATGGAAAGATGGTAGGCCGGTAGAAGCGGGTCCAATAGAGTTAAAAATGTTCAAATTAGCATTCCTTGATAGGTTCTTTCCCCAAGAGTTAAGGGAAGCTAAGGTGGAAGAGTTCATTAACCTTAGGCAAGGTAGCATGACTGTCAAGGAGTATGCCTTGAAATGTACCCAACTATCCAAGTATGCTCCATCTATGGTGGCAGATTCGAGAGATAGGATGAGTAGGTTCTTGACGGGGGTGTCTGACTTGGTAGCAAAATAATGTCGTATGGAAATGCTCCATCATGATATGGATATCTCACGTCTTATGGTGTATGCTCAACAAATGGAGGAGGAGAAACTCAAGGATAAATCTAGAGAGAAAAAAAGGTCTAGAGTGGATGATGATAAGTCTTTTCATGATGAGTCTAATGGACAAGGTCACTCTAAGAAGCGACAAAGGTTTTTCGGACAAAGTTCTTTGAATACTCCTAAGAATAAGGAGGAGAGGTTGTCTAACCTTAAGCCACAAGGAATTGGTAATGAGTCTCTATGGTCTACTTGTGCTAGGTGTGGTAAGAGACATGAGGGTAGGTGTTTGGCCAGTAGAGAGGGTTGCTTTAGTTGTGGTGAAAGTGGCCACAAGATGAAAGATTGTCCAAGGCAAGGGCTACAAGAAGAGAGGGTAACCAAGTTGTCACTAGTGGTCCAGATGAGAGTGCTCAAAAGAAGAATAGGTTTTCTGTGCTTCAAGCTAAAAATGATCAAGAGTGATATCCTAATGTTGCTACCGGTATGTGTTTTATGTTTTAGTAGATTCCGAATTACTTGTCTTTTGTGACTTGATATGTTAGACTTGATTATCTTTAGTATGAATGAGCTTCATTGTTGTTTTATGTTATTAATGGTGCTTACAAAGTTCACTTAGGCTTATTCCCAAGGGGGAAATGGTGTTCCTAGATAGCAAGGTCATTGTGTGTTTATGTGTTTCCATGATTTCCTTATATGATGCATGTTCATGAAGGCTTGTGATTTAAAAGAAAATGAGTTTCATGATTATTTCCTCATGTCATCGTTCATTGAGTATAAGTTTCCTATAGACTTCATGAGATGAATTAATGAGCATACCTTAGTTTGGAGTTGAAAGATTCCTCCTTGAATAAATGCTTTTTGAGAATAAATTGCATATAGGCTCCATGAGTGTATGGTGAGCATGTTTTAGCTAAGAGATGGTAGTTCCTCCTTGTATATGAGTAGATATAGAATTTTATGCATCTTGGGTTGTTAGAGGTAGTTCATACTTCCTTATATTGCATTGAGTACGTTTTTCTTGGAATTGAAGCTTTCCTCCTTATTTATGTGCATTTAGATGAGTTACATGCATGATGGGATGCTCGTCTAGAGTCATTTCTTTTAGGAAGTGTTTATAATCGTCATTCGAGGATGAATGTTCCCAAGGGGGAGATATTGTAACACCCCGTAGAATAGTAGACCATCTAGGACTAAGTTTGAGGGCTACAAGTCAGGGCCAAGAGGGCATAACACAAGGCAAAGGGGCAAAAGACAAAGGCTTCCCTATGCTTTCCATGCCACTGCCCATGACCACGAGAGCCTTCACGGGTCGTGGTGCCACCCATGGTGGTTGGGCAGTGTGCCCCTCAAGGCTTCCCAAGTTGGCCTCCTCCACACAAGCCACTTCACGGCTCGTGAAGGCCTAGATGGCTCGTGGAGGTGGCCGTGGACATGCCTTCACCTTGTGGAGGCCAAGACCTCATTGCATGGCCACTGGTCCATGACCACGATGAGGACCACGGCCAGTGGTGAGGACAACGGCTCTTGGTCTCTCTCGTAAGGCCTGGCACTAGGCTGCCAAATAAGGGTCATTTTAGGAAATTCCCTTTTCAGTTAGAATTAAGTGGGGTCGTTTTGTATAGACTTTATACACCTATATAAATTATTTTAAGCTTTTAACCACCTCAAATAAGTCATTAATTCCAAAACCCCAAAAGACCATAAAGTTCATCTTCTGAAAAATCTTCTCTCTAGAAAACTCCAAGAAGAAGAAGAAGAAGAAGAAGAGAACCAAGCTAGGTCAAATCCCCCATTGTTACAAGCTTTGTGAAGGCTTTATAATCAATGTATGATAGCTTATTCATCCATGAATTATTCCATCCATGGAGCCCCCTAGATTTCCCCCAATTGTGAAGATGAACCTTAATTCTAGCTAGGGTTTCTTCCTATATTATGGATAGTGTTAAGTATAAATCCAATTGAGTGGGTAGTACTTATTTATGATTGATTTAGTATTGAATCATGCTATTATCATGAATTTAAATGTTTTTCCATGGTTAATCCAAGTCTAATTGATGAAATTGTATGAATGTGAGTTTATGCCTTACTGAAGGGAAATTGTGGATTTATAGATGAACTTCTAGAATTGATGTTATGAGTAGTAATCACTCAAGAATAAAGACATGTAGAGATGAATTGAACTAGATTATAGTCTATGTGAGGGATCATGACTAGTAAATCTTGAAGTTGAACCTTTATGATGATTTATGACTAGAATAACTTGATAATAAAGAATCTGATTAGAATGCCTTGAAATCTAGGTATGAATGAAGATTGTAAGAAGTAAAGCTTTGAGAGTAAGGCTTGTAGTGAGGCATGTTGATTCCTAGGGCTTTGAGAGTAAACCTAATATGTTGAATTGTATATGATTAAGGAACACTTTGAGAGTATAGTGTCTATGATCATGATATGTAGTTGTGTTGTTCAAAGGTTATTTTCACACACCTATGTATGAATATGATATGATGTGAAAGGTTTTCTCACATAGAATGATTCTAGGTTGAAAGACTTGCTCACCTAAAATGAATAGCATGCTTAGTTATGTGAGCTTGAGGTTGTGATATGAAACCCCCTTCATGTATACCTTGACTTGGTAAGACAAGACCATCTCATGGTAGCTTAGAATTGAGAAACCATACTCTCCTAAGGGTAGCTTACATTAGCATCATAGAATGCTTGCATGGTAGCATGACTTGGTTAGGCCACGACCATTTCATGGTAGCTTAAGATTAAGAAACCATACTCTCCTAAGGGTAGCTTGAACTAGCATCATAGAATGCTTGCATGGTAGCATGACTTAGTTGATCTAAGACCATTTCATGGTAGCTAGGATGGAACACTTGTTCCTTTCCTAGAATAGCTTGGACTTTCATGATTAGTATGTTTTTCCATGGTAGCTTGGTCAAACCCAATATGGTGAATTTGCTTATACAGCTTTGACTTGCATGTTAGTATGCTATTTCTTGGTAGCTTGGTCTATCCTAACAGGGTGTTGTTCTTTGGTAGTCTAGAATGATAAATAGTAATCATTGATGTATGATAGCCTAAAGTAGTACTTAGCATGGGTAGGATTATGGAGTCTTATTCATGCAATGCACCAATATAACTTAAAGCTACTTATGAAGTATGTCTCTTATGTGTTGCATGCTTAGCTTGGATTGAGTAATAGTACTTGTCCTTGGTAGACTTTGAATAGGTGAATTAATACCATTCACGAGTAATGACTTGTCTTGGATTAGTAAAGAGGTACCCTTCCATGACTATTATGAATATGAGGGACAAGTCCCTCATCTAAATAGCATGTGTATGAAGAAACTAGATTACTACAAAGAAGTATCGTAAGCATGTTTTAATATGAGATTTGCCTATATGATATATTCTTAGCTTGGATTGTTGCTATAGTTGCCTTCCTTGATATGATGGACTAAAGGTAAGGATTCCCTTGTCTATGAGAAGTAAGCTAAGGACGAGACCATAAGATGTTAAGTATGATTATGATGAGCTAAAAGGGATACTTAGTGTGGGTGGGATTATGGGGTCTCATCCATGCATTGCATAAGTAGTCTTTGAGGTTACTTGAGAAGTAGTGCTGTTATAATATGAAGGACTAAGGGTTGACTAATGCTTATATGATGCCTATGTTTGAGACTATGCCTATGATTATGCTTTTGTCTCCTATACTTATAGTTTATGTTTCATAAATTATCTCTTATGATTATGGCATATGGCTTATGTTGACTAACACTTATGGTGTTATGCTCTTATGCTGTTATGCTAGCTATCATATTGAGTAGTTTTGTACTAACGCATACTCTTGCCTACATTCTCATCAAATGTAGGGTTCGGCGATCTTGATTTCCATCTTGAGTCTAGGTTCTTAGTAGAATAAAGGAGTTAAAGATTGGTGAGTACTCATAGCATCGAGGATAAAGCCACGATTTCCTTTATGTCTTTTATTTTCATGTCATGAAACTATTGTATGGGCTGTGACCTAAGAGTATTCAAAGTTATATTAGATGGTTAGAGACAAGTGTAGTAAAACTTCCACTTTGCTTTTATAAAGACTTTTATTATATGGAAAATGTTTTAAAATTTCGGCACTTTTCTATTATCTTATGTTATGATATGCTAAGGGCTTGTATGAGACTCCTTTGGGGCCAAGTACGCCATGTTACATCTATGGTGTACCCTTGGGTCGTGACACTATTGCTATCACTGTCCCCAAGGTGGGTGGAACTTTAGGTACTGATGCTTTCTTTGGTCCTTTGTTGGGTCCTGTGATGACTGGTAATGAACACGAAATGTTGACCAAGTTTCTGAAACTGAAGCCTCCGGTATTGCATGGTTCTGAGAGTCAGGACGCTTATGAGTTCATCTTAGATCGTTAAGAGAGGCTGCATATGTTGGGTATTGTTCATCAACATGGAGTAGAGTTTGTGACTTTTCAGCTTCAAGGTGAGGCTAAGCAGTGGTGGAGAGCTTATGTGGAATGTGTATCTTCAGCATTACCCCCACTCACTTGGACCTAGTTCCATTCTCTATTTTTGGAGAAGTATGTACCCCGTACTTTGAGAGATTGTAAGAAGGATGAGTTCATGGCTTTGGAGCAAGGTGGTATGTTTGTGGCTGCTTATGAGGCTAAGTTCCATGCCCTGTCTAGATATGCTACGCAATTGGTGATTACTGAGGAAGAGAGGATCCGTTTGTTCGTGAAGGGGTTGAATTTTGAGTTACATGTATTGTCTGTGCACATGCCTTCTGTAGGAAAAAGTTTCAATGAGGTAACAAATTTTGTGAAGAAACTGGAAGGAGTGAGGCACGATAGGCAGGCTAAGGCGTTGGCTAAGAAAGCTAAGAACACATGTAACTTCCAGGGTTCCTATTCTAGAGGTTCAGGGAGGTCGACACTTGTAGACCGACCAATTTAATCTGCTATGCCTGCATCTACAGGTAATTACTCGAGAACTCCACCTCAGAATTTGATTTATGATAGCCAAGGATCCCCACCTTCGGCAGGCAGCAGGCCATCTTTTGATCGCACTTGTTATAATTGTGGAGAACCTGGGCATATGAGGAGAAGTTGTCCCTACCCGAACATGTTGGATTCCGCTCAGCAGTAAGCTAGGGCAGTGGTACCCGTGGGCAATGGTAATAATGGTCGAAGACATCCACAAGGTGGGCAAGGAGGAAATCAACGAGGCCGTGGAGGTAGGGGAAATGGTAACGTAGATAGAGGTACGGTGCAACCAGGCAGGGAAGTCACCCGTCAAGATGACATGGCTTAGTGTTACGCCTTTCCAGGCAAGAGCGAGGCAAAGTCTTCTGACATAGTGATCATATGTACTATTCTTGTATGTGACCAGATCACTAATGTGTTATTTGATCCGGGTTCTACTTATTCTTATGTGTCCATGCGATTCACCTCAGAATTTGATATGATTTGTGATATATTTGATGCCTCCATCCATGTTTCTACCCCCATTGGAGAGTCTGTCATAGTCACCCATGTTTATCGTGCTTGTTCTGTTATGTTTATGGGATTCCAAACTTGGGATGATTTGGTGATTTTGGATATGACTGACTTTGATATAATCTTAGGCATGACTTGGTTGTCCCCCTATTATGCCATGTTAAATTGTAACACTAAGTCTGTGACTCTAGAGATTCTGGGTAGGAAAAAGTTAGAGTGGGAAGGGGTGTACAAGCCTAAGCCAGCTAAGATCATATCCTCCATTCGGGATAGGAAACTAGTGGGGCAGGGTTGTTTGGCTTATTTGGCTCATAATCGGGATGTTGAGGTTGAGTTTCACTCTATTAAGTCTATTCATGTGGTGTCATAATTTAAATAAGTGTTTCCTACTGATTTGCCTGGTATGCCTCTGGATAGATATATAGATTTCTGCATTGATTTGGAACCTGGTACCCGCCCTATTTCCATCCCTCCGTAACGCATGGCCCCAACCGAATTGAGAGAGCTTAAGGCTCAAATCTAAGAACTTCTTGATAAAGGTTTAATTCATCCTAGTGCTTCCCCGTGGGGTGTGATGTGCCGTGAAATCTTGGCACATTTGATGCTTGAAAACTAATAATTAGTACTAAAATCAGGTGTAGTTATGTGGATATGATGTGTTTGGTAGTGTTTGTACAGGTGAAACAGGTGGACTTGAAAAAAGATAGAAAACAAGAAAATTCAGTGAAAGTGAATTGAAGAAAGTAAAGACTACGGACGACCTCACGGGCCGTGGTCTTCACTACTGATCATGGAGCTGCTCGTAGCTTTGAACCAGTGCTTAGGCTTGGAGGAGCTGAAAAATGATTTAACCAAGTGAACACCACGGATGACCTCACAGGCCGTGGTCCTCACAACGGTCCATGGTGATGGTCGTGAAAATGATCCAGTGAATGGGCATTGAAAAGTTGAAGATGGAAGTGGTTAAGTGAAGACCACGGACAATTATACGGACCGTGGTCATTGTCATGAGTCGTTGTGGTGTCCGTGCTGATGATCCAGTGAATAGGCATTGAAAAGTTGAAGATGGAATTGGTCAAGTGAAGACCACGGACAACTATACGGACCGTGGTCATTGGCACGAGTCGTGGTGGTGTCCGTGGTGATGATCCAGTGTACAGGCCTTGAAGAACCTATTTTGGATGAGTGCAAGTGAAGACCACGCAAGGATTCACGGACCATGAAGCCCTTGACGGATCGTGGAGGCATTCATGAAGCTGCGCAATAGATTAGTCCTACTTCGAGTAGGACTCTTTTTAAACATTCTATTTGAATTAATTAGGTCATTTTTTTAGTTTTTCATCTCGTCTTATCTGGAATGAACGAAATTTCAAATATTCTTAGCTTTGGTTTTGGACGATTAACATTGAATCAAGTTTCAAAGTTGGATTTTCAATTTTGAATTATCATTCGTTCAGTGAATTTGCAGATTTTCATAAGTATATTTTCTTAATATTTTCATTACTGATCTCTGTATGTTTACGTGAAATCATGAGTGGCTAAATACGGCAACTGGGATTGTGGGATCTATGACGTAAATCTAAGTATAATTTCATAAAACGAGTGAAAGGTGATTTATATTTGAAAATTATAATTTAGCTTTCGTTATTCATATATTCTAATGAGTGAACACATTAGGGTTAGCATGTATCTGTTATTTGTTCGATAGAAAAATGATAGTTGGGAAAAAGCTAAATTAACCTGAAGAAATAGAGTCAAAGTTCAAGTTCGAGAGAAAAGAACTTTAACACTATCGTAAGCGAGGGTAAAACTTGGTAACACTCTAGGACCGAGAGGGCTTGAGTGAATGTTATTTAATTAGACTAAGAAGTGTTAGATATATCTATCTCGCCTGTATTTTGTAGAGATGAATTACCTGAAACTCATTTATGGAAAAACACTAGATGAAGCATTATAGGGAACACAATCCTAGTTTCATTTAATTATCGAAACAACTTTAGAATTATTACTCAGTTAATTGTTAATCTGGATTTTTCTTACCAATCTTAGTTACTAGGAATTTACAACTAAACCCAATTTACATTCCGTAATTGTTTTCTTTAGGAAGTAATAACAACATTTGGGTAAATGCGACAGTGAAATCATTTATGTAAAGAAATTCTCTGTGGGATCGACCTCAACTCACATTGAGTTCTATAAATTGACTTCGACCGTTTATACTTCTTAATTGAAGTGTAATTTTGGACGTATCAGGGTTCCCCTGTCTTGTTTGTTAAGAAAAATGATGGTAGTATGAGGATGTGCATAGACTATCGACAATTGAATAGGGTCATCATTCAGAATAAGTATCCATTACCTTGGATAGATGATCTGTTTGACCAGTTGCAGGGTGCATCGGTTTTCTCTAAGATAGACTTAAGGTCTGGTTACCATCAGTTAAAAATTAGGCCTGAAGATATACCAAAAATGGCATTTAGGACCCGCTATAGGCACTATGAGTTTCTAGTTATGTCATTTGGGTTGACAAATGCGCTTGCAACTTTCATCAGTTTGATGAATGGTGTGTTCAAACCCTTTATTGATTTGTTTGTGATAGTATTTATTGATGACATTTTTGTTTATTCGAAAAGTGAGGAAGAGCATGCTGACCATCTTCGTACTGTTCTGGATGTTCTTAGGAACCGAAAGTTGTATGCAAAATTTTCTAAGTGTGAATTTTGGTTGACTTCGTTGCCTTTTTGGGGCATGTAGTTTCGAAGGAAGGGGTAATGGTAGATCCCCAAAAGATCTAAGCGGTTAAGAATTGGGTTCGACTTAGCTCTGTGAATGAAGTTAGAAGTTTTGTGGGGCTTGCTAGCTACTATCGTTGGTTTGTGAAAAACTTTGCTTCTATCGCCACGCAGTTGACAAGATTGACCAAAAAGGAGGTACCTTTTGAATGGACTGAAAAATGTGAGGACATCTTTCAAAAGCTCAAGACTCTTTTGACCACATCACCTATTCTAGCACTACCGGTTGAAGGTAAATATTTTATTGTTTATTGTGATTCTTTACATTTGGGTTTGGGTGTTGTGTTAATACAAGATAAGAATGTTATAGCCTATATATCGCGGCAGTTGAAGGTGCATGAGAGGAACTACCCAACACATGATTTAGAGTTGGTAGTGGTAGTGTTTGCTCTTAAGATCTGGTGGCATTACCTCTATGGTGTTAAGTGTGAGGTGTTTACTGATCATCATAGTCTACAACATGTATTCACTCAAAAGGATCTAAATTTGAGACAACGAAGGTGGATGAAGTTACTCAAGGATTATGATGTGACCATCCAGTATCATTCGGATATGGCTAATGTAGTTGCAGACACGTTAAGCTGGAAGGCGGTGAGTATGGTTAGTCTAGCTTGCTTGAGTGTATCCAAGCGACCTCTGGCTAAGGAAATCCACAACTTGGAATCTAAGTTCATGCAGTTGGGCATCTCAGAGACAGGTAGGGGTGTTAGCTAGCATTAAGGTAAGGGCCACCTTCATTGAAGAGATCAAGGCCAAATAGTTTAAGAATAAGATTTTGAATGAGCTTAGGAAGATGACAGAGTCTAGTAAGGCACAAGATATGGTTCTTGATGCGAGAGGTGTGCTTAGTTTTAAAGGAAGGATTTGTTTCCTTGAGTAGATGACTTGATTCAGAAATTATTGACAGAATCTCATGGTTCGTGGTATTTTATCCATCTGGGTGTGACCAAGATGTATCGAGATTTGAAGCGACTTTATTGGTGGCCTGGCATGAAGAAAGACATAGCGAAGTTTGTGGCTAAGTGTCAAAATTTCCAACAAGTAAAATATGAGCATCAAAGTCTGGTAGGTTTGCTCTAGAAAATGCCAATCCCGAAATGGATGTAGAAAAGGATAGCTATGGATTTTGTGGTTGGTCTCCCCAAGACCTTCGGGAAATTTGATTCTATTTGGGTAGTTGTTGACAGATTGACTAAGTCAACCCACTTCATTCCAGTTAGAGTAGACTATAATGTGCAACAATTAGCTTGTATGTAAA
Organism: Solanum lignicaule; assembly: GCA_029582545.1. NCBI lineage: Eukaryota > Viridiplantae > Streptophyta > Magnoliopsida > Solanales > Solanaceae > Solanum > Solanum lignicaule. The sequence goes on along the minus strand of JAJOOF010006921.1, from coordinate 5,278 downwards.
AGAGATAGTAAGGCTGCACTGGATGCCCCTTTCTATCATCTCAGACCGTGGTATGCAGTTCACATCCAAGTTTTGGAGGAAATTACATGATGAATTGGGCACACAACTCACTTTTAGTACATCTTTCCATCGACAGACTGACGGGAAGTCAGAGAGGACTATCCAAGTGTTAGAGGACATGTTGAGGGCACGTGTGATTGACTTCGAAGGACATTGGGATAAGTTCCTACGTTTGTGTGAGTTCTCCTATAATAAAAGTTACCACTTCAGCATTGATATGGCACCATTTGAAACACTACAAGGGAGGAGATGTAGATCACTCATAGGATGGTTTGAGGCTGGAGATGTGAAACCTTTGGGGGTTGATTTAGTGAATGATGTTCAAGATAAAGTGAGGAGTATTCAAGCTAAGCTTTTAGCAGCCCAGAGTAGACAAAAAAAGTATACAGACCATAAGGTAAGAGACATGGCATTTCAGATTGGTGAGAAAGTTCTTCTTAAAGTGTCACCCATGAAAGGGGTGATAAGATTTGGAAAGAAGGGCAAGCTTAGTCCTCGATACATTGGGCCATTTGAAATTCTTAAATGTGTAGGGCCAGTAGCGTATAGATTGGCCTTGCCTCCTAACCTATTAGGAGTTCATCCGGTATTTCACGTGTTCATGTTGAAGAGATATCATGTGATAAGGTTTATATCATAAAATATGACACAATTTTGTTAGAAAAAGACCTCTAGTATGAGGAGGAACCAATTGCAATTTTCGATCGTAATGTCTGGAATCTTACGACCAAAGATATTAAGTCTGTTAAAGTTCAATGGAAGCATCGTCCAGTTGATGAAGCTACATGGGAAACCGAGAAGGACATGCAAGACAAGTATCCCAGTTGTTCGTCGAGTCAAACAAAATCTCTTCTTTTTGTCTTCTAATATTTCTGTCTCAACTAAACTCTACTCTCATTATAGTCATTTTCCCTAGTTTCTCATTGGGGACGAGTGATGGGTAAATTGGTATCTATTTTAATGACATGTTCCCGTCATTATAGAAAATCCAACGGAGTAAAATTTTGGGCCGGAAAACTTTTTGGTAGTAATTTGAGAATTCCTAGCCTAGTCCAGTTTTGGACAAAATCAGAGTCAGTGAGTTCTAGGAAGATCTGGTAGAACATGAGAGACCTGACAATGAATTTAATTACATGAGTGGATAGCTAAGACGTTAAGGAACCCGTATGACTTTATGGAATCGAATTCAGGCGAGTAGAACTCTCGTAACTAATCTTATCATGAACGAGCAGTTTTGAGTGTCATGGGATCAAGCTGTTTTGTAAAATGGGGGTTTGGAACTAAAATTCCGAGGTTCTGTCTCCATGTAAGACGCCAGGGCGGGATTATTCCCGCTAGGGTGGGGCCGCTGTAGCGGTATGGGGCCCATCGTAGCAGCTCAGTCGCGATTTAAGTCGTAATTAAACCCAAAATGGTTATTTTCTGCAAGTTTCATTCTTGAGAGCTAGAAGACGACCCCTCTGTTTTTTTGTCCGTTTTTCACCATTCTTGAAGCGAAAGGAAAGGTTTTTACTCCCTGAATCCGTCTTTCGATCCGTAGAATGTAAATTCATGGGTAATTATTGTTTGGGGAGAGTCTAGGAACTATTTTGGATGGTGGAAAAAACCCTAGCTGCACCTTAGGATCATAATTTGGGTCTTGGGTTATTGGGTTCATCACAATCCGGGTAATTAGACCTTAATTATTGATCCCCATTATGAATTTTTTTGTTTGTCGACCTAGAATAAGCGGAAAGGATCTGAAAAGGGAAGAATTCAATTTCTTAGTAGGATTCAAGTTTATTTTCGAGGTAGGTGATGTTTGTGAATTCATGTTTGTGTGATGTATGTTAGTAATTGCTTCATTATAATGCATGTTTGTATGCGAATGTTGCACTATTGATCACACTAATTGTAAATAAGTATGAATGAATGATTGCATGCCATGAATCCATATTTGATTGTATGATTATAAGAATGTACATTGTTATAATGATTGTGGCTTGTTGAATGGAACAGGTGTCACGTTACGACACAATAACTGGGATCGGATGTCACGTACCAACATATATATTGGAACGGGTGTCACTATCCAACACACTAACTTGGAGCGGATGTCAAGAACAAGAACACTAACAGTTTGGGTATGGGTTCCATGAGAGTACCATTGACTTTTCATATATGTGTATCATTGAGAATGTGGAATTGTACATTGATCCTGAAATAATGACTAATATTGTATATGTTCGGTATATATGCGTGTTTTATTATGTTGTGATTACTTGTATATGTTTCACTTATTGGAATAGTCGTCTGATCCTACTAGTACACTGTAGTTGTGTACTGATACTGCACTTGGTCTTTCTTTGTTGAGTACAGGGCATCTTCAGGCGGCTACTGACAGACCTCATCTAGGAGATCAGTGATCAAATCGAATTCAAGGGTGAGCCAATTCTTCCAAGCTGCCATGAGTTCTCGTTATGTTTAGTCCATTTCTATCCGGACTTAGACTAGTACTTTAGATTTTCTTATGTTTAGTTAGTGGTTTGTAACACCCAGAAAACTAGTAAGTTAAACTAGAGCTTTACGTGGGAGTTCTAGAGTTTGATGTGAGGGGTAAAATCGTAAAATGACTTCCCGTACTTAGAATGAAGGGTTTAGTGGTTAAACGTCAAGGTACGACTCCCCAAGGACCAACCAAAGGGGTCCTTGAGGAGGACCCCAAAACAATTCCTAAGTCTGCCCACAAGGCAGTGACCCACGCTGGGGACTCAGCCCCCATGGGTCAACCCATGCCCCGTGGGGGAGGGTTGGGGTCAAGCCTGCAAAACCAGGCTGCAGTACTCCACCCACGAAGGACTAGTACGGTCTGTAGACCCACCCACGGTCCGTGGGTCGGGATCTAGTGGGTTGGGGCAGTTTTTAGTTTTAAGTTTTTAAGTAGGGGTTAAGGGTATATTCTAGAATTAGTTAGTTATTAAGTGGGGTCATTTTAATAGTAATTAGACCCCCTATATATATATAGCTAATAGACCTTAATTAGATGATTCCAAAATCATTATTTTCAATTCACAAAGAGACCCAATTCCCTTCAAGAAATTTTCTCTCTAGGAAGCAAAGAAGAAGAGAAGCAATATAGGTCAAAATCCTACATTTTTGCAAGAATTATGAGGGCTTTAGAATCAAGCTATGATAGCTTATTTATCCATGGATTCTTCCATCCATGGAGCCCTCTAGATTTCCCCCAAATTGTGAAGATGAATCCTAGGGTTTCTTCCTATGTTGTGGGTAGTGTTGAGTATGATTTGAATTGAGTGAATAATACTTGCTTATGATTGATTTATTATTGAATTAGGTTATTATGCATATATTATATGTTTTCCATGCCTAACCCTAGTTAATTGATGAAATTGAGGTTATGTGGGTTTATGCCATGAAAGGTGAAATTGAAGACTTAGAGATGATCTTCTGAAATTGATGATGCCTATAGTAATTGTTCAAGATTAAAAGCAAGTAGACATGAATTGAATTAGATTATAATATATATGATGGATCATGACTAGTAAGGCTTGAAGTTGAACCTTTATGATGCATTATGACTAGAATCACTTGATAATAAAGAATGTGATTAGAATGCCTTGAAATCTAGGTATCAATGATGATTGTAGAAGTAAAGCTTTGAGAGTAGGGCTTGTAGTCATGAATGATGATCACTAGGGCTTTGAGAGTAAACCTAATAAGATGAACTATAGATATTAAGGCTTTGAGAGTAAAATCTAAATGATAATAGAGGGCTAATGAATAGAATTTTGATGAAAAATCTTTACCTACCTAATCTACCTTACGAATGATAGATTGTATGAAGTGATAGAATCACATGAGTTACGATGATATCCATGTGTAATGTAGAATTCTAGCTATGATATTATGTATGTTTCTATGAATATATGAATATGATTATGAACACTTTGAGAGTGAAGTGTCTATGATCATGATATGTAGTTATGTTGTTGAAAACACATTCTCACATACACACTCATGTGTGAATATGATATGAAAGGCTCCGTCACATATAATAATTCCTGGTTGAAAGGTCATTCTCACTTAATATGAATCGATGTCCTAGGACTATGAAATATGATGAGGTTGTGGTGATTCCCCTAAAAGACCTTTGTCTGATAAGAATGTGAGGTGAGTTCCCTTATTCCTAATTAGTTAAACATGATGTGGTTACCCATGTCATGATATGGGGAGTGTGAGGTGGTTACCCTTTATGTATGTATGACTCCCAAGGCAAGCAGTGATTACCCATTAGCCTTTATGTTGATCATGGAGGCGATTACTTATGATCCTTATGTGATGGTGTGGAGGCGAATACCTACATTACACCTTAAAATGGATATGGAGGTGAATACCCATATCTCATTAAAATGAACATGTAGGCGAATACCTATGATTCATTTATATGTATGACTTGACGTGATTACCCTTGTCTTTATGATTCCATGACATGTATGGCTTGAGGTGATCCCCCTTGTCCTTTATGATGAGCTAAACATTTATGCCTTGAGGTTTTTCCCCTTGCATTTATGAACATGAGCATGACTAGTTTGGATTGTAGCTTGAAAAGGCCATCCACTACATGCATGACTAGAGGTGATTCCCCTTGTCTATGAGGCCAAAAGATGATAAACATGAATGAGGAACCTAAAGTGTCTAGCTTATCATGGGTAGGATTATAGGGTCTTGTTCATGCATGGCACAAGCTTGCCTTGAGGTGACTCATGAAGTGTTTCTCTTAATTGATGTATGCCTACATAGGATTGTGCTATAGTTGCCTTCCTTGTTATGTTATGATTGACTAAAGGTGAGAGATTCTCTTGGTTATGAGGATTATGCTAAGGATGAGATCCTAAGATGTTAAGTATGATTATTACGACCAAAGGGGATACTTAGTATGTATGGGTTTATGGGATCCTATCCATGCATTGCACAAGTATACTTGGAGGTTACTTATGAAATGGTTCTTTTATGGTATGAACGTATAAGTATGGACTATGTAAATGAGTTATGCTTTATGATGACTAATGTTTATATCATGTCTATGTTAGAGATTTTGCTCATGATTATGTTATTGTCTCTTATGCTTATGACTTATGCTTGATGTTGGCTAACCCTTGTGTTATTCTCTTATGATGTTATGCTAGCTATCATATTTAGTACTTTTGTACTAACGCAT
>JAJOOF010006919.1:0-49769 GCA_029582545.1 Solanum lignicaule | reverse complement strand
ATGAACTGCATTATCACTTTTTGCTATTGGTGTAGTTCAGAGTATATAGATGACCCTGTGGCTATTGTAGACATTCTAGGGTCCTTATAAAGGTGAAAGGAGGATCTAGGGATAGGTTTCTCTTTTGTCTTCTTTCTTTTCTTTATCTTTTGTTTATGCCCGACACACGTGTGAAGGGAGGATATGATGTAAATTTTTGGATACCAGCTTTGAGCTGATGATTGATATACAAATGTTACCTTTATAAAAAAATGTCTTTCTTTAGGAACTCCCAACATTTTAAAATAGAACCCCATTGTATAACCATCAGGGCAGGGGCTTTGTCTATAGCACACATCTTCAAACTTTCACAAGCCTCTTGTTTTTCAAAATTAGCTTGTAATGCCTCCTTTTCAATATCTGTGCTAGTTGGGTGGTTGCTAATATTTTCAGTGGGTCTCCATTCTTCAGCTTCTGTGTACAACTTCTTGTAGAAAAAAGGGATCTCCTCTTTGATTCGGTTAGGCTCAACTATAGTCTCTTCATGTACTACAATTTGGTCAATGTGATTATTTCTCTGGTGAGCATTAGCAGTTTGGTGGAAAATTTTGGTGTTTCTGTCCCTCTCCCTCAGCCATAAATCCCTTGATCTCTCTATCTTTAGGCCACTTTTCATTCTTCAGACATCCTTCATATTCCATAAACGAATTGGCTTTCTTAGCAATTTCCTCCTCTGTCAATGCTCTATTTTCCAAACAAGAGTCTAGTTCAACCATCTGGCTAAGCAATTTATTCTTTTGAAGCTCCAGATTCCCCTACTCCATTCTTTTAGCTTTCCTTTGAGGGTTTTGAGTTTACAGGCTAGAATCTAATCTGGTTTCCCAGAAAAGGCAAAATCATTCCAGCAGTTACCAACTCTTATCAACAAAACCTTCTGAGTTTAACCACCAATTTTCAAATTTAAAATATGACTTAGATTGTTCCCAATGTCAATAGAAGAGAGCAATTGGAACATGATAATTATTACGTAGTTATTACAAGATAATGCGTAAGCTCGAACCTGTAAGATCTCCCCTTCCCATAGTCCCAAAGTAAAATAATCCCACCTCTGGTTCCACTAGCTTCAAGACATGCACTTCTGATCCATTTCCCTGCCCAAATTTACTTGATGATATCCTGCACATTATCCTCTAGTTTTGTTTCTTGGAGGCAGACTATGTCTGCCTCCCAATCTTGAACTAAACTCTGCACAATTCTCCTCTTCCCCAAGTCATTTAACCCCCCTAATTTCCCACAATATTAAGCTTCATGGGACAGATTGTAGACTCCCCTTCTCCTTAGATCTATCGCCATTACTTTTGAATTTAACATCAAAGGCGATCAGATTCTTTAACTCTTGTGTGCCTTTAAACCTGGTTCTTTAAATATCCGTTGTTTGCTCCATTCTTCTCGTTTGGCTACATGAATCAATCTGCTTGAGAAACTCAAGTGCTTCCTCGCCATGACCCTGAAAGTCTACTCCAAACATCTTGTGTAGTTTGAGTAAACTTTTCTGAACCCATGCTGTAGCCTTCATCTCCTTATCAAGTAGAGATTCTTGGTGATAAACAAGAAGAGGTTTGCCCTCTTAAACATCCTAGATTTCCCTAGTGCTAGCCATCCCCAACTGTAAATTCTATTCTCTCCCATTTTTGTGCAGAAAACTGTCTAGTTGGATTTGAAAGTAAGAAGGGTTGGTAGCTATCACAGAAGGTGGTAACTGATGATGGGTTAACAATGTAAGGGTTGAATTTCCGGCTGGAACCACCGATAAAGGTGTTCTGCACTCCTATGAAGTAGGAGAGAAAAAATCTTGGGAAGGTTGCCTGAGAACATTCCAAAATTGTTAGGTCATACTTCATAGGTGAGAATTTTTATTGATCTCTGATATTTTTTACAAGTTTCAGTTTTGTTGCTCCTCTTTGCTTGGCCACTTGCTTTTACTAGTCGGTCAACATAATTTTCCCTTTAAAATTTGACTTCTTAACATATTGAAGAACTCATTCGGCGTTACTATTGGAGTGTTCTCTATAAAGTCTATTTATGAGAAGCTTCTGGTTAGGGAGGAGTATACTTTCCCATATAATGCCGTATGGTTTCCAGAGGTGCCGAGGAAGGTGTGCTGCACTTGGCTTGCCACTAGAGGGGTGATTTTGACCGAGGAAAATCTTTGAAAGTGGAAGGTTGTCTGCTCCAGTTGGTGCTACATGTGTAAGGAGAAAGGTGAGGACATGAATCATCTTTTGCTACACTACAGATTGACTATGAGGTTATGGTGGGATATGCTCACGTGGTTTGACTCTTCATGGGTAATGCCAAACATGGTAAGAGAGTTGATATCCAGTTCGAAGAGCATGAGAAGAACGAGAAGTCAGAGGGCATGGACTATGGTTCCACTTGTGCAAATGTGGGTTGTATGGAGAGAGAAATAAGAGAGCTTTTGAAGGTGTAGAGTCGAGTTTTTCTCAGTTGATTGTATAGAGGATTGTGTGGTACTTGTAGAGAATCATATCATTTTGTAAATTCTCTACTTTTTGGTGTATCTCTTGTGTACAACTGTTATGGCCATGTTTATGAATGAAAATACTTTTTACTTGATAAAAAAAATGACTGAGATCTCAATGATTAAGATTAAGACCTTTATTAAATGCAAACAAATGAGACTTAAGAGTTTGTTAGAGATCTTAATATTTCAGATATATTCAGACCCCTCAAGTGATTGTAAAATTAGAAGAACAACACACTTAATGATTAAAATCAGATTGATTAGGTTTAGATCTAAAAAACTTATAGGCTTAGAGCCCATTTGAATTGGCATATTTTAAGTGCTGGTAAGACAATAACTTTTAAGCACTTTTGTAGTGTTTGGGTAAAATAAAAGGTGCTTCTAAGCAATTGTTTTTAAAGCCAAAAATAAGTCACAAGTCAAAAGTTAAAATTCCTAACTTATGGTTTTTAGCTTATAAGCCAAAAGCTATAAGCTCATCCAAACAGACTCTTAATGATTAAGATGTGAATGATTAATATTAAGACCTTCATTAGGTGCCGTACGAATGAGATTTTAGACCATTGGTTTTCTTGAGAAAAAAAACAAATGAGGCCTAAGACTGCCTTCTATGATTTTTTTTCTCAAGTCCTATTTTAATATGTTGTGGTTTAAACTGTAGATGTCTTAAAAACTCTGAAGCTGATGTTGTTTTGACCCCTTTTTCTCTTTGGAAATTACAGGTGCTATGGAGAAAGGTGGTGTGGGGGCACTTGAACTTGTTGCCATGGACATGAAAACAAGGTTTCTTCTGGGCTATCTATGTCTAAGTGATCAAGTCAATCTATCTATATACTATTAACCTCTTGATGTCTTAGGGGTATGTATGTGTGTCGTACACTTAGCTACAAAGGTGCAGAGTTTGAAGTAGTTGAAGTACCTTTAGAGGCCAAGATGCAGGTATGATATTTTTTTTATTGGATGATGATTGGTAAAATGTGGTTTCTTGCTCACATTGGTCCAGAATGAAATTACACTAATGCTACAAGGTGGGAGAAATTGTATCCGTCTTCCTAAATTGCAGCGGCAGAATAGTATCAGACTTGGGTGGTTTAGATGCCTTGCGTTAGAGCTTTGTATTCCTCTAATGGGAGCATATCTCCCCATATAGAGTCTTTATTCGATCTGGCTTGATTCTGATGTCATTTACTTGCTTTGTGTTTCTTAATAGGATAATTTCCCTGGAGGGTCCATAATTTTATGGGTCCTTGAAAGAGAACAAAAGTAACAATGTATTTGATCTTTTACCGTGCAGTCAATTTTTTTTCTTGATATGTCAACTAAATATGCAGTTGGTGTTTTGATACTTCATTGTCTGTTTTGTGCTTTAAACGGGAAAAGTGCTTTTTTACTTCTTTAGCTTATTCATGGGCGGAGAGATATGAAGAATTGAAATTGCCAAAATATTCTGCCTCTTTCTTCATGAATTGTGATTGTAATTTTTCACTTTAAGCTTCATTATGCCTGATTTTTCGAATATTTTTAAGGGAGTATGTGCTGCTTTTTTGGTGCATACCCCTGACCATAATGAAAATACCCCTGACCATAATGAAAATCTTCCTTTATGTTGATTACCAAATATTCTTATTTTTCTGTTTGTGCATTTTGTCCATTTGACTCTCATTATTTTATGTTTTCAGGACTTGTATAAAAAGGCTGCTGAATTCTGGGCGGAGCTTAGAGTGGAATTGCTGTCAGCTGGTGCATTTCTCACTGATGATAAGCCCTCTTCTAATCAGCTCTGGAGACTTTACTGGGCGAATCATCAGGTTTAAGATCTCCATTGTTTTGTGGCTCAAAAGCTACTTTATGCAAACAATGTCTTTATTATGTTATAAGAGACATAGATCTCAGTTACCTCCTTTTTTTCTGTACTAAAATGTAGCGCTTCTTTAGACACTTGTGTATCTCCGCTAAGGTGCCTGCAGTAGTTAGAATCGCAAAGGAAGCATTGACTGAAGGTAAATGTGTGGTCGTAGGCCTTCAAAGCACTGGAGAAGCAAGAACTGAGGAAGCTGTTTCGAAATATGTAAGTCACATGTCTTGCATCATGTTTGTTATCTCTGTATTTACATGTATCTACATTTTCTGAAATACTTCTTGTATTCAGGTTTGGAAATAAGCCAAGTGACATGAAAATTGTGTTCCTTAACCTATTTTCTTGTGTTTCTTGAATCTTGATAGGGTCTTGAACTTGATGATTTTGTTTCTGGACCTCGTGAGTTGTTACTTAAATTTGTAGAAGAGAATTATCCATTGCCTGAAGAACCTGAACCACTTCCTGGTATGTGCATCTATAATGGCTGTGTATCTTCCTCCAATGGCCGCCAGTTTGCTTACTTTCTAATTCATGCATAGATGAAAGTGTCAAAGAGCTTCAGCGAAAGAGACACTCTGCAACACCTGGTGTATCATTTAGAGGGAGAGTGAGAAAAGTTGCTAAATGGCAAACGGGTGATCAGATGAGTGATGAAGAATCAGATAGTAAATTTCTAATCCTTAAATTCTGTTTTTTTCCTGTGTCAATTATGCCTTTCTCTTTCAATTGGGTAATTTGGTGTTGGCAGTAGTTTGCTATGTATCATGTTTTGCAGTTCAACTAATGATTAATTTCCAATGAATTTCTTGCAATTGAAGAAATTTTGGGAAACAACTTCCTTCCATGTCCAAAATTGATGTTTCCATACTATATATATGCTAAAACTTTCCAGATTCAGTACTGATACTAGGGTGGTGGTACATGCATTTAATATCTTATAGTATGTATGCATGCAGCATGTGTAGTCTATAAGCTTTGTGTCTATCTTCGAAATGTCAAGACCTCTGGATCTTCTTGAAACCCTCTGGTTGTACATGATATATTTTTTCTAGAAATAGATTGAACTTTACATAACAATTTTGTAATCACAGGATTCACTACTAGTGAAGGTTCCATAGACATAATATTTCTTCCCTCTTTAACAGTTAAGGTGTTTAAATTGGATTATCTATTGAAGTTATCCCGAATTCTCTTAGCATTGTTATTATTTTTGAGTAAAATACATGATGCTTCATAGAGTTTGCTCTTGGCATTTTTCTCGCTGCTGAATTCTTTTTACTAAGTACAGCTGATTCTGAATATGAATCTACCGAGTCCGATGACGATGAATTTCAGATCTGTGATGTTTGTAGTTCGGAGGAGGTACTAGTCTCTGATTATTGGTGCTTCTATTTCTGTTGGTGCGTTTGGTTCTTTTGTATTGATCTTCCTACTGCTATTGGTGGCCATCCAATTAGGAGAGGAAAAAATTGCTCCAGTGTTCCTGTTGTAGCCAACTTATACATCCAGCATGTTTAGTTCCACCTGTTACAGAGTCAGTTTCTGCGGATTGGTGTTGCCATTCTTGCAAGGAAAAGACAGATGAATATATACAAGCAAGACGTGCCTATGTTGCGGAACTATCCAAAAGGTGGAACATGTGAAAATGTGGTTCTTGTCTGATTGTGTTCACTTTTTTGCTTCATCATAGATCATCTCAGTCAGTGTTTGTGGAAGGTTCAATACTAACCACCTGTGTGATGTTAAGGTATGAAGGAGCTCTGGAGAGAAGGTCCAAAATTTTGGATATAATTCGTTCTTTGGATCTTCCAAACAATCCGTTGGATGATATTATCGATCAGGTTCTTCCCTATTCTTTATTTGGAAATCCCTCTCTATGTTTTGATTCTGGGTGCTCTGTGTACCTTAAAAAATGTTAAATATGGTTAAACAGAATAGTACAAAGATTGTACCTGGTTACATCCCCTAAAACCAAAAAGGAATCCCGACTTTCTATACACTGTAACAGGGTTTCAGCATCATTAACCAAATCCATTTTACCACCGGTCCACCCCAACAGGAGACCAAAAAAACAGTCAGATTTAATCCGTTTTACACCCCAACAGGCAGTGCCATCTTGTCTATATCAAAACATGTTCCTTTTCTTTCCCTCCATAGACACCACCATATACATGCTGGTATTATGATCCATGTGGTCTTCACTACTTTTTGCAGTCCTACTCCAGCACATAGGGTGCTCAGTGTACTTTTCCCGAATATTGTGTTGTTTAAAGTAAAAATTAGTAGGCAGTGGTTCTCTTTATGGCTTCATATAGGTATTTGCACTTTAATTTGGAGATAGGTACTTTGACAGTCTTTTCAACTCCATAAAAGAAGGGAAGAAAAACAGTCTTTTAATTTAAATGATTATGACTAGACAAATTCGTCAATCTTGTTGAAAAATAAACTAGGTTCATCTCAAGTACATGAATTAAGTAAATTCATGTATTGGGAAATTTATGAGGATGCATCTATGATTTTGTTCATGAAGTAGCCAACATAAAAAGTTTTGAACTAGATTCAGTTTCAAAAAAAAAAAAAAAAAAAGTTTTGAACTAGATTAGGTGCTGCTAGAAAAGTTCTATAGATACCTATGTATGATAGCCATTTATGTAAGCAAGTTAGTGAAGTAAAGAAGAATTACTTCCCCACTTGTCTTCAAAGAGAATTTGAGTGATTTGAGCGTCCTCCCCTCCCAAATGTCTAATATTTGGTATCAGAGACATTTGTCTTGAGGGACCTTTGCAGAATCCCAATTTGCAAATATTTGAAAGAATGAATCTTCAAATGGAAAATGAATATGACTGAGATTTGCTACTACAGCTATGAGGATGTTGAGCTAGAGAAGCACCATCTTGAAGAAACTTTTTTGGTTGGTGGAATAACCAAGATTTCAAAAGTTATTCTGAAGAATTTTGCTGATGACAAGGAGCCCAACAAGAGTATCAACCCTGTTGAAGTAGTTGCACGACAACGAATCTTGAATAGAGAGGTAACGAATGATATTGCTGCCATGAGAAAGATGAACATGAAAATCTACACTCTATCTGTCAAAGGATTAAGGAAGAGATGTCTCATAAGGAAAAGATGAAGATTATGACAACAATGATAATGATGAGGAGAAGATATGAAGAAGATTTGAAGGATGGTCGGTCATTGCAAGAGTTATTTGATCTTTGAATTTACAATTTAATTTTGTGGTTGTTGTTGATGAGCCAAGGATTTGGACATCATGGTCATAGATGAACTTCAGAGTTATTTGATCTTTGAATTTATGATTTAATTTGCGGTTGTTGTTGATGAGCCAAGGATTTGGACATAATGGCCATATATGAACTTATTGGATGTTTGCAATGAAGAAAGATCAATCTTCAAAGAAGTCAGAACAAGAATTTGAACAAGCTTTGCAATCAAAGTTTTCTTTGAAGAAGACTCCCCATCAAAGAGGCCATGAACATGGATGAGATAGAGAAAAATCTACGAAAGAAATCGAGCTCAAATTTTCGAAGTCACAAGACCAAGTTGTGGATGCCTTTACAAGCCTTAAAATTGGCGTCTTCCAAAAGACTTTTGGAGGGATGAATCTAGTTTAAAGCGGGGTTGTTGAAAAAATAAACTAGATTGCATATATGATTTTGTTCATGAACTAAGGACGATAAATAATTTAGAATTAAATTTAGGTACATGTACTAGACTAGGTACATGCTAAAAGAGTAATATAAATACCTAGGCATTATAGCCATTTTGTGTAAGCAATTTAAGTGAAGTAAAGAAGAATCATTTCCTCACTTGTCTTCAACGAAAGATATGATTGATGGAGAGTGCTCCTCCTCCCTATTTATCCAACAAATCTCACCTCTTTGGCAAAAGAAAGTATGAGTGAAGTGTATGTTACTTTTTTTAAATGATGAACATTAGGCTCTTTTAGACATTTTGCGTGCTTCTTCTTCAATATACTTAAATACCTCTCAATCATACAAGGCTCTTTCCTCCTCGCTTCTCCACAACCACACCCATATGCAACATCACATCCCTCTTCAAGCTCCTGTAGCATGCACCGTCCTTACTCCTTATAGCCACCAGAACCAGCCCACATCCAACTCTCCTATCCCCAAACTAATGTAGCGACCTTTGGTCTCCCTACTCCACTCTTCTGGCATACCTCCCTCATCTTCACTCTCTTTTGCCCTTATCCTCCTCCCTTTTTTTCCGGTACGTCTCGTAGCTCCTATTATCCACCTTACTACTCAACCTACATTTTAAAGGAGAAAGGGTTAAATTTACAACTTTACTATTTAAAATAGTTAGTTTATATTTGACCTTCGTTATGCTTTCTGAACAAAGGACTCAAAGACAAGTTCTTTTTAACCTGAAAAAAGATTCTTTGCACCCAGCTGCAACTTTCAAGGCTTTGCAAGATTCCACATTTGCACCCAACCAAGCGCCTCTTGGAGGTATTATATAATCACAGATTTACATATTTCAAGTCTTATGCAGCTTGGGGGCCCAGAGAAAGTGGCAGAAATAACAGGGAGAAAAGGCATGCTTGTGAGGGCCGCTAATGGAAAAGGTGTCACCTATCAGGCGCGAAATACGTGAGTTTGCGATGTTTAAATCAAATTATAGATCGTTTTTTTCTCATAATGGCTGAGCAATTTTTTCTTGCTTCAGGAAGGATGTAAGCATGGAAATGGTCAATATACATGAGAAACAGCTCTTCATGGAAGGGAAGAAGCTGGTAGCTATAATATCTGAAGCTGGATCAGCTGGTGTTTCTCTGCAAGCTGATAGAAGGGTTTTAAACCAGGTAGCTTTTTGTTTTTTTGTTTTCATCATTTACTGCATGGAGCAAAAGATATCATCTCTTATATGTATATATATATGTGTGTGTGGAAATGGAGTAGACATACTCTTTTCTATATATATCTTCCGATCCTTAATGGATGAGCTGCTCTTGATAGTTGTTTTCTGATGATGCCGTTTGAATTCCTTCCCTTGTGTCAGAGAAGAAGGGTCCATTTGACTCTGGAGTTACCTTGGAGTGCTGATCGGGCAATTCAGCAGTTTGGAAGAACTCATCGCTCTAATCAAGCTTCTGCACCCGAGTATAAGTAGGTACCGTGTCTGGTTACATGTGATTAATGGTTGTGCTATATGATGGCAAACCTGGTTTATACAAATTACCATTGTAACTATTTGATGGCGTACCTGGAGTGTTACAAGTTGCCATTAAATATGCTTTTCATACTTGCCAGAAATTAATTTCCCTGTATAAATCACTTGTTTCATATTTTGCACATATGATATTTTTCTCTTCCTCAATATCAGGCTACTATTTACTAATCTTGGTGGCGAACGGCGGTTTGCATCCGTTGTTGCCAAGAGACTTGAATCACTTGGGGCATTGACTCAGGGAGATCGTCGGTGAGTGCGTTATTGTTTGGCATATGTTGGAAGTGTGATTATGATAACATGCAAAGTGACGGCTCTTTTCAATTGCTCTTGATATATTGCAGAGCTGGACCATCTCTTAGTGCTTATAACTACGATAGTTCCTATGGGAAAAGAGCCCTTGTGATGTTGTATAGAGGGATCATGGAGCAGGTGTCTATGCCTTTTGCTTGATACTGTCATTTCTTACTTGTATTCCATTCTTTTCCCACTTTAGCATGTATGTGTACAAGTGAGAATTCAACATGCTATATGGTTTGCAGGATCCTTTTCCACTTGTACCACCAGGTTGTTCTGCTGATATACCAGATGCTATACAGGATTTTATTTTGAAGGGGAAAGCTGCACTTGTTTCTGTTGGAATAATAAGAGACTCGGTTTTTGGTACGCCGTTTTACCTTTTTAAATGAATCAATTTAAAGAATTATTAATGTAGCAAAATGTATGCTAGCATAAGAATTTTATCAGGGCCATCTAAGTCATCACAGTTTCTCGTTCAATTATCTATGACTGTGGCAAACTTCTTTAACCAGAAAAAAAAGGAAGTGAAAAGGATGTCCTGTTAAACCATTCGATAAAAACATAATGGCTACTTGCTCATTGGATCTGCCTGCTATATATGAAGTTCTTTCGGCCTTCAATTGGATTAGTAAGGTTCGGTCTAGTCTTGTAGTCCACTTTCTTGTACTCCCTCCGTCCACTTTTACTTGTCGACTATACTAAAAATAGATGTCCACTTTTACTTGTCCAGTTGAAAACCAAGAGATAATTTGTCACTTAGTTCCTAGTTTATCCTTATTATTAACTATAATTGTTTCCCAAAGCATTGAATTTATTATATTTGAAGGGTGTTATAGTAAAATTGTCATTCTATTTATTGCTTCTTGGGGGTTGTGCCAAGTCAATACTAGATAAGTAAAGATGGATGGGGGGAGTACTTCCCTATGACAATAACTTCATCTCAGTACCAACCAAGTTGCAGTTTGCTACTTGAATCCTCATGTTTCCAAATTAAATTAATAATAGGCCAACAATTTACCAAACAAAAATTAACAATATTAGAAGTACTCTATATTTCCTACTGGCATAAAAATCTGTAATAGGGCTAGAAAACTGCTATAAAGCATAAGACCTAACATAAACTTATTAACATGACTAAAATAAATTTCAACTAATTGGTATCGCCTATTAAAATCTTTTATACCCATTGTGCCCTATCTTTTGCATTCTGCATTGATTCCAAGTGACTATTGGTTTTTTGAGACAGATTTTTTTCATGTGATTTTAGGTGTACCTTTGTTCCGTCTTAACATCTTCCCTCACCGTGGTTACACACCTACTAAACAGTGGATCTAGCGGTCAATGCGAAACATGATGAAACCAGCTCAAGCGATGTTCTCTTATTTTATCCTTGATATGTGTGGTCATTTTTACTCTTGTATAATCTTATATGTCCGCACATCTATTCTAGGATTCCCATTTCTGCGATATCCAACTTGTGAATGTGCCGGACTTTAGCAGTCTAACATTCACTCCCATACAACTTTGCTAGTCTTATAACCGTTTGATTATCGTGTAACATTTTCATGCATCATTCTTTCTCTTGAAATACAAGCCTAGATATCCAAATTGTTTGCATTTAAGCTTGAATTTCTTCCAGATTCACCTCAGGCTGCCTGTTTGGGGTCTGAATACGCTGTTTATGATTCTTGAGGGGTGATCAGGGGTGATAGGGGGGTCGGTTCAGTTAGGATCTTTAGGCAGGAGGTTCAATTGGGGAACAGGGTGAATATTTTTAGGGGAAATTGTTATAATAATTCTTCCTCTTTAATTGTCGGTTCAGTAGTGTTAGGGACTGTTATGGGGCAGATGCTAAGCCTATTCCTAAAGAAATCATTGAGGGGGAGAGGAAAATTTCCAAATGGGCAAAAGAGAAGTACATATAACTTTGGGAAGTTCTATATCCAACATCTCACACCTCCATACTGGGGCATCTGTGTTTTTCTTCTTCACATGCTCAAACCATCTCAATTTTGTTTCCCTCAGCTTGTCCACCACGGAGGCCACTCTTAACTTGTCTTGGATGTCCTCATTCCTAAATTTATCTCTCCTAGTATGCCTACACATCTATCTCTGCATCCTTATTTCCGCAACTTGCATTCTTCTGAACATGAGAGTTTTTGATTGACCAACACTTTGCCCCATACAACGGAGTCGATCTAACCACCACTTTGTAGAACTTATCTTTAAGGTTTGCTGGTACTTTTTTGTCACACTAAACTATAGAGACAATCCTCCATTTCAGCTATGCCACACAATACGATGTGTGACATCGTCATCAATCTCCCTATTTCCTTGGATTAAAGACCCAAGATATTTAAAACCTTTTCTCTTGGGGATAAAATATGTATCAATCCTCACTTCCATGCCTGCCTCACGAGGAGCATCACTTAATTTGCACTCAAATATTTTACTTTGATCCTGCTCAACATGGATCGTTAGGCTTAAGAGTTTGTCTCCAATTCTCTAGCCTAGCATTAACTCCATCGTGTGTCTCTTCAGTTAGTACTTAGTACTATGTCATTTGAAAATAACATACATCATGACATCTCACCTTGAATATGCACATCAATTTATCCATCAGTAGGGCAAATAGAAACGGGCTAAGCATTGTTGGAAGTGCTCCGAGTTTCCTCTATTGTTCTACCTAGGTCTTGGCACCATCGTCCTTTCTGTATATTTCTTCACCAGTCTCCTTACAAGATTAATGCTTTTTGTAGTTGATAGCCGCGACATTTTATTCAAACTAGTTCTCAAAGATGGACTCACCCCTAATCTCGACATCCTCTCTCAAACTTTCATAGTGTGACTTAGTAGCTTATAACCCGTGTAATTATTGCAGTTTTGGATATCACCCTTGTTCATGTACTACAAAATCATTATTGCTTAAAAATGGCATTAAACAACCTAGTGAACCATTGCATACTTGACCTGCCCGTGCTCTTCCAAAACTTCATTAGAATTCTTTTGGTCTGCTCTCTCTTCCCCTTCTCATCCTAGAAAAGCACCCGTAGCCTTCTTAACCATAATATGCCTACGATACGCAAAATCTCGATGTCCCTTAGAGTGCCCCAAATCACCCAACACAATGTCTCTGCCCCTTTTTCATTCAAGAGTTTATGGAAGTATGCTCGCCATCTTCGTCTAATGAGTGCGTCTTTCACCAACACTTTGCCTTCATCATCTTTGATACAATTCACTTAATCCAGATCTCGAGCCTTTCTCTCACTTACATTGGTGAGCATGTACAACTTGTTATATCCGCCTTTGTTTCCCTAGTTCAAAATACAGGCATTCGAAAGTTGACCTTTTTGCCGTCATATTCGCCTTCATCGTTACCTTATGCTTTTCCTTATTCATTCACTTTCCCCCTTCGCCCTTCCTCTAAACTAACTTTGCATATGCAACCTTCTTTACTTCCACTTTGCCTTTGACTTCTCCATTCCACCACCAATATCCTCGATGAACACCAAAGATACCCGTTGAAACCCTAAGCACATCTCTGGCTGCTTCTTTAATGCAACTAGTTGTTCTATCCCACATGTTGTTCGCATCTCCACTGCTCCCCAAGACTCCATCCCAGTCAACTCTCCCCCATCTCTCTTAGCAAGGGTCAAGCCACACTATTTGATCCTTTGCCGGTCATACATATTCCTTTTCATCCTCTCCCTCTTAATCTCTAAGTCCATAGCCAAGATCTTATGTAGGTAGTAAGATTCTCACTCGGGATAACCTTGTTGTCCTTACAAAGGCCTCTTTCACCATTTCTAAGGAGTTAGTAATCTATCAAAGGTGACCAAATGGTCTTCCTTGGGAAAATATGAATTAACTATCACCAACTCAAAAGCTTCAACAAAATCTAAATGTGAGGCTCTATCTCTTTTTCTATCCCCAAAACCAAAGCCTCCATGCACATCGTCAAAAGCACTCGAGGTTGCCCCGATGTGGCCATTCAATTCTCCACCAATAAATAGTACCCCTCACCACCTCATCCTAGTCCTCCCAAAAGTGCTTCTTGACCTCCTCGTCCAACCCCACTTACACGTTCACTAATAAAGTTCAAAGTAAGCCCTCCAATCACTACCTTAATAGTTATCATCGTGTCATTGATTTTTCTCTAAGTTGCTCAGACTATTCTCTTTCCGTGCTGCACCTGTGTCGACACGATGTGGGTGTGGGATCTGTGCCCAATCTGGTTAACGGGGTTTAGATACTTTGACCAAATTCAAGGGAGAAATTTTGGACAGATTCAATGATTACTATAATCAAAACAAAACCTAAGGTGAAATTGAAGAACATGGAATACCTTGTATATATAAATTCCTAATGCCACTCCCATTCCTTTTATCTCCTTCCAAGATTCTCCTTTTGATCATTATTTTCTCCTCGAGTTTTCCACATAATATCTCATAATTTAGATTTTATAACTCTATGTTTAGCTGAATCCCGCACCCATATCCATACAATGGATCCGTATCCCCGAATCTTAAAATTTAGATCATAGAGGATCCGACCTCTAGATCTGCACCCGTATCAGACACCCACACCCGAGTCCGAGTAACTTAGATCTTTCTAACCTCCACCACTTGCTCCCTTAGGTCCCATCTACTAAAATGCCTTCTCCATTAGTACCCCTCGAGTCTCCTGAGTACGACAACTTAAACCCGTCTTCACATTGTGCCTAGGTTCCTTACCCATTTGGTCTCCCGAACACACATGATATCAATCTTCCTGTTCTTGAGAAATTTCACTAGCTCTATAGTTTATGGACTTCACCGTCAATGTCCCTATGTTCCAAGACCTCACTCTCAGGTTAGAAGAACCCTTAACTCACTTATCACTCCTGTCCCTCAACCCCAGTACCGACCAAAGGCATTGCCCTATTCAACCATCGTTCACCAGAATCTCTAAGGTAAATGCAAACGAATCGGTTATAGAATAATTAAGGGCACAATAATCAACACAACAAAACACAAAAAATAACAATAAAAAATGGGCAACCTGTAAATCAGAAGCAATAAACTGAAGTAAATATAACAGATCAAAGTAGGAGCCAAAAACACAGTAATATTTACAACAGTGCACCAATAATTCATGAACCCAATATCAGATTTAAGGAAATCAGTTAACAATCAAGCAATAATAAGGGGCTGCACAATCTGTTAAAGAAAGAAAAGAACGGATGCGCAATCTGTTAAGGAAAGAAATGAATGGAGGTGGTGGATCATATTTGGGAGTCGGGAATAGAAAAACTACTGTGGGCAGATTTGCCGAAATCCGGCAAGGTCTGATGTACCCCTTGGTCCAACAGTCGTCGGGATGGGGTCGCTGGATTCTTGTTGACCGGTGGTGACAGTGCAACAAAAAAAAATAGAGAGAGTGAGAATGTGAGAGAAAGGGATAAAGAAAGAGGGTCTAGGGAAATCGTACATGGTCGCTGGTGGTGGAGGGTTGTCGTCAGGGCAATGACGTGCAATGGTGAGTGGTGGCCTGGTGGGTGGTGGCATTATTTTATCGTTGACCTCTAGAGAAGGAGAGAGAACGCTAGGAGAGAGAGGGAACACTAGAGGGGTAATATTGACGGCAGAAAATCTTAAGAAATGAAAGGTTGTTTGCATAAGCTAATGTTTTCCTTGTAAGGAGGCAGGTGAGGTTGTGGATCATATTCTGTTACATTGTAAGTTAGCCATGAGGTTGTGGTGGGATATTCTCTAGATGGTTTGATGTCTCATGTGCAATGCTCTGATCTGTGAAGGAGTTGATGTTCAACGGGAGTCGGGAAGAGTGGATCTAGGAGAAGAAAGCACAAGTCGTGGAATGTTACTCCTCTTGTCTTAATGTGAATCATTTGGAGAGAGAAATAGAAGAGGTTTTGAAGGGGTAGAGATGAATTTTGCTCAATTAAAGAGTAATCTCCGTTTCCTTATTTTCTTTTAGTGCACCCATGTAGTTCTTGATTTATAGAGGATAAAGTGTCTTTTAGGGAGCCTCATGTTGTGTAGGTTTCTTCTTTTTTGGTATACCTCTTGTATACAGCCAAGTTGGCCATGTTATTATAAATGAATTCTTTTGCTTGATAAAAAACTCCATAGTCCCATTTAATCTCACCTCAGTCTCACTCTTCTTATGCTGACTAAACTTGCAGTGCAGAACCCTTATTCTCCAAAGTGTTTTGTCATAGTTCAAGCTTTTGGTTGACACTCTCACTAGTTTCGTCAATTATCACAATATCATCAACAAATAGCATACACCTTGGGACCTCATCTTGTACTGTGTTGGGGCTGTTGGTTAGCTCATCTCATCCCAAACTTACCCTCTTTCTACTCTTTGTTTTTGTTGATTGTTAAGGTAATGGCAAGGACTCTGGGAAGCTTTCTGGCCGTATAGTTGATTCAGACATGCATGATGTTGGGCGTTTCCTTAACAGGCTCTTGGGGTTGCCACCTGAGATCCAAAATAGGTCTATTCTCTAACCATCTAAATATGGATGCTTGTTATCCATGTCTATAATAATACAAGTTTGTTTTGAAATCAGGTTATTTGAGTTATTTGTCAGCATTCTTGATCTTTTAGTTCAGAATGCACGTCTTGAAGGACATTTAGACTCTGGAATTGTTGAAGTGAAAGCTACCACTGTTGAACTACAAGGGACGCCAAAGGTTATGCTGTTCCTATTTTCTCTTTGCTTTCTTACATAAAACATCTTGTGACATCAATGTATTACAGACTGTTCATGTTGACAACTTGTCCGGTGCTTCAACCATATTGTTCACTTTTACATTGGACCGTGGATTGATGTGGGAGGTACCGTTATAAACTTGATTAGATAGTTACCGTCCAATTTTGCTTTGTAACCTTTTATTCTCTACCTGTAGTGTGCATATGCGTTGCTTGAGGAGAAGCAAAAGGATGAGTCTAGTTCAACTAATAATGGATTCTATGAATCCAAACGAGAATGGTTGGGAAGACGACATTTTTTGTTAGCATTTGAAGGGTATGAAAATTCTTGGTTGGTAGTTTTCTATTTCTGTATGTTGATATTTTGGATTGCAAGTGCAGTCAACCTAATTAAACTTGGTTTAATGCACCAGATTGTATTTCTTTTGCATACACAATAAATTATGTCTAGATCAGTCAACTGCCTTTCAATCCTGTAGAATTTGAGAAAGAAGAGAAGGCTTCATTATATTGCACTACATCCCATGAGAAGGGGTATTTATACGAGTGAATCCTAACTAATTAAGGAAAGGCAATCAATTACAATAAAATGAAATATTCTATTTACGCTAGGAAAAGGAAAAATAAAGTCTCCGTATGTTATTATTTTCTTCCATGTGATGCCTAGGATACTGCAAAGTTCCTTTACAAAGTCCTTTGATGAGGCCATCATGTTGCCTTTTGCCTCCTTATATTGTTGCTTATGGGTGAAATATTGTTTTGACTTGCAAGGTAGGAATCATTCTTAGTTCCAGGCGACTTGCTGTTAATTATGTTTAGACATTGATTACTTTTGCTAGATTCTACAAGGAACTAGTACCCTGACAAAACGTTAGCTTCATAAGTGTAGAATTTGAGCAAGAAAGAAGAAAAAACTTCTTTGTATTCAATATGTATTTACATTCCACGAGAAGGGGTATCTATAAAAAAGTGATTCCTAACTGTTTATGGAAGATAAAAGAAAATGTTCTGTTCATATAATTATACTAGAAAAAGGAAAAATAAAGTCACCTTAAATCATGCTAATTAATTAACACAATCAACAAATCCTAATCCCTAATCAGATGGTCTTTATGAATGGATCTGTATCCTTTCTCCTCTATCCAAGTCCATTTGCCTATGCATAGCGGGAGTTTAGTGCACAAGGTTTCCCCTTAAGACAATTTTAGGATTTTCTATCTCACTCTTATGACTTATGCTACTTGGATAGCTAGTTTAATCCCAACTAGTTGGTAGATCTTCTATAGATCCATTTTGTTTTATTTTTAGCCAAGTACACATTCATGTGGAGAAACTCTAAGTTTTGTATGACAACTTCTCTCCATATGATTTTTTTGTCTACCTCATCTAATTTTAAGACCTTACATTATCATATTCTATGTAGGATAACTAAGCCATCTCTTGCTATCTTCTCATTTTAGCCTCTATTGTTGCTGCTTATATCTGTTATTGTATGTGATCATTGTAAATCTTGTCCCATATTTAATTGATTGTATATCTATTTTAACCCTCACATACAACAACATTCATCTAAGTTAACATTATTAGGCATCTTCCAATCTTATCATGTACTCCCATATAGAATTTTATCTAATCTTTGTGTTATTACTTTGATGAAGAAATAATCTAATGGGAAAACTCCATTATACAAAGCGTACAAAAGAGAAGAGAAAATATGGTTTTCAATGAGTGGCTTTCAATCAACTAACCTTATAGACCTTGTGGGCGGTGTGTATGCGAAAAATTCAGAGAAAAACAAAAGATAACCCTTTAACTTTACAAATTCATTTTCTTACTCCGGTGCTAGACAACTTTGAGTTTAGTTCTTTTGTGTGTTTGGGCTTAATTGGGTCATGCTAAAGAGGATCTTCTGACACGCTGGGGATGCCTTCTTTCTTTCATGAGATATTGTTACTGTGTGTGAGAAACTCTTTGAAAGAAAAATTTCTAGGAGGGGGATGAATTTGGTTCCACTGGTAGAGTTATGGACAAGATGTTGTACCACAAAACAAGGGACCTACAAATCGAACTTCTTTATTCTCGATAGTTGTTTATGTGTATTGGCATTCTGGTGTAAACTAGAGGATGCACCTTTATATATTTCTCAATCCTCCCTACTTCTTATCCTAAAACCCTTACTCTCTGTAGTTTCTACTTTTGGTTAGTTCCTTGTTTGTTTCATCAATTATCAATATTATCTACGAACAATGTGCAACATATAAACATTGTGAAAGCTTTGAAGCAAAAAATGTACCATTCTCAAGCTTTTCTAGCAATTTTAAATTTTCATTTGTATTGGAAAGATACGTAGTGTGACGCTTCCATTGCTTCCTTCCTTTCACAACTAAAACTATCATGAATTATTGTGGAAGCTGAAAGTATCTCTTATTTCTTATATATTGGTTCCAACTAAGTGCAGGCTCATGCATGGTCTAGGTCTTTATCCTGTAGTTGGATTTTTGTCTTAATTGTTCAATTTTGAGTTCTTTTAAGCATGCGATGTTAATTTTATTCATATAAGTGCCTTTGGTTCAAATGTTCGTGATTTGATCTTTCTATTTGTGGTTGTTCCAGTTCTGCTTCAGGAATGCATAAGGTATTTCGTCCTACTGTTGGAGAGGCCCTTAGGTACTAAAGGCTTTTAATTTTAGGCTTTATGTTACCTTCCTTTTAGAAATTGACTGCTTCATCCTCTGCACCCTACCCTATCTCCCACTGTGTATACCTTGCTTGACACTTCTCGATGTTTAGGGAGATGCCCCTTGTAGAATTGAAAGACAAGTACCGGAAACTATCATCCTTAGAAAAGGCTCGTCGTGGATGGGAAGATGAATACGAAGTTTCATTGAAACAGGTAAAATTCTTTATGATCATATATCTTGCAGGATACGCTGATGAAAAATGCACTGGGAAGCTTCCTTTATTTTTTAATGTGATAGGACATATAGTCTTATCATAATCATAGAATCAGCACTCTCGGGTCTTTTTCTGCATCCTAATTTCACTTGTAAGCTAGTCCCTTAATCCCTACTGTAAATCTTCTCTGCACAACTTGTTGTGAATTGGTCATCTAAGAGCAAATAAAACTCCCATTGAACTTCAAGTTTTGCTGCCATGATATGGGAGAGTTCATCTAGTAGAAAATAAAAACCTGGGCGAAATTGAACAGTTTAAATTGCTTCATTGAAAACTATTAATTCCCGTCCTCCTTTCTGACATAATATCTTCTAGAATAGGTTAAAATCGGCATTTCAGCAGAATTCGGTATTTCCTGGGGACCTGATGAAGAGAAGTCTAAAATCTATTGATGAGTTGAGAGAACTCAAAGGCTTAAATGCATCTTTAACTTTGATTGATTAGAAGTGGAAGAAAAGATTAACCTTGCTAAGTAACTTTGTATTTGTGTTTACGGAGAGTACTAGGTAGGATATGGATCGAGTTGGAACAGTTTTACTGTATAGATTTTGTATATAGCTGGTATGTCTTGATTTGAACAGATGCATCCCTCCTTTCCATGTTTTTATAGTATACCTTTATTTGCCCCTAAGTAGATGAAAAAATAAAATAAGAGCAATTTGATGTGAATCAATCATGTAGTTTTTTTTTATTTTATAACTGTGGTTCTGAGCCAGCTTGTTCTCACCTCGGCTATTTCAACGGGTATCTGCTATCTCACACCATAATAGTTACTGGGTAATTCTTTACATCAAAGTTTGGACAGATGGAAGTGAAGCAAACTTGTACTTTCCACATGAAAATGTCGATTCCAGCTAGGCTTCGTAAGAAACGAAAACAAGAGGATCACCTTTCAAAGTTTCTAGCAGGCCATGAATGTTACTTAAAGGAACCCTCAGAGAGGGGGCTTGCCTGATTACTGATAATGAAAATACCCTTGTAGTATCGAGGGATTGTTTTTTTTTTCTTTTTCTTGCAAGTATCAAATGCTTTCAGAACTCATTCTGGTTTTATCTTTAGTGCATGCATGGCCCAAAATGTAAGCTAGGCAGTTTCTGCACAGTCGGTCGAAGAGTACAGGAAGTGAATGTATTAGGTGGGCTTATACTTCCTGTGTGGGGAACTGTTGAGAAGGCACTCTCTAAGCAAGTAAGATTTTCTTTCATTTTTTTTTCAATATCATTTTCCTATATTATATCTCTGATATGCCTTGGAGATGTGTCACACTTTGGGATACATGAGCTGAGAAAGCCAAAAAGACAACTCATTTTCTTCATGATGACTATCTAATCCATAAGTACTAATTTCGACTAGGAATATGCAAAAAATAAAAGTATCTCGTTACACAAGAGATGGAGAAAGTCTAAAGATAAAGAAAATTTATAATGAATAGGGTTCAGAATCATAAACTCTTTTTATGAGTAATCAATTGGTCTTTTTCATATGGATTTCATTTGTTTAAATTTCGATTTTGATCATCCCTATTTCCTAAAGTTGTGGGGACTCTTCACTTTTGATGCTGCACCCGTGTCGGATTCTCCAAAATTATACTATTTTTTGGAGAATCCGACACGCACCCGCTGACATTTTGAAGAGTCCAAGCAACATAGCTTATTTTGCCATTTTTTGGCACTACTCTAGACTCTAACCTGAGCAGTTTTAGCTACTAGGAGCTCAAAAAGGTGGGAAATTTACTAGACTAGTTTTATAAATGGTGTCTGCCCAGAAAAAAAACAAAGTCTGTGAACATTTTCTCTTAAGGCTACTAGAATCTTGTTGCATTTCCATTGAAACATCTTCTCTTCTCTCATTCAAAAGTAAAGAGTAACAGCTTTCCACAATTTTCGTAGTTTCTTTTGTACTGGATCTGCTTCCCACATTTTGGAATGTCTGGCCACTCACTCGTTTATTGGTTTTAATTCTTGTTGGATACAGGCTCGCCAAAGCCATCGAAGAATCCGCATTGTACAGATTGTAACAACTACTGACAATCAACGGATTGTAGGGTTGCTTATCCCAAATGCAGCAGTAGAAGCAGTGCTTCAAGGTTATAATTCTTGATTCTCTCCTTTCACAATTTTATGGTTGTCTTCCTCCATTAAGTAATGGGGTACAAAACCCGCCTGAGGGTTTGATTTGTTGTGTTAACTGTCCCACATTGGGTAAGGGATGGTTTATGTCTCATAAATTTTTTTGGGGTAATCCTCACTTCATGAGCTATCTTATTGAGTTGAGTTATGTCCAATGTTTATTTCTTTAGGTCCATCCTTGTTATTGTGTTTCCCAATGTTGGGCTCCCATGTTATGTTATCCATGCTCTAGTTGACAGGCATTGGCGAGGGAAGGGTTGTCTGTCTTCTCATATGATTCTGGGTAGTCATCACCTCATGAACTACCTTTTGGGGTTGAGTTAGGCCCAAAGTCTAATTTTAACACCTCTAGACACACCGTCACGTCAATTGGTATTTAATAAGAAAAGTTTCATTAGTCTGTCAAATTAATATATCTTGCGTTTAGTTTGTAAATTCAGAGTGCTTAGTGATTGATTCAGTGAAATCCATTATTCTTCACATGTCTGGTTGAGTTGCTATTAAGTTGTTATTGATAATTGCTATATATTGTAAATAACATGCCTTTATTTGTTAAATATAATTTGTGTTGAACTTTTGATTGCAGATTTGGCATGGGTTCAAGATGTTGACGAATGAAAGAAGTGTAATTAAATTTTTGTATCAAGAATATATGGTTACAAAAGTTTCTGGAATAGTCTGGCAAGATGTAGTTGTCTTTATACACTTTCAGTAAGAGGCTAGCCCCTGCATTTTATGGTTGTAGAGAAGCAGTCTTGGTTACAAAATCCATGGAATGAGCACCTTAGATTACCTCTCAAAATTCTTTTTGCGTCATAGTTTTTAGATATCAATTCCTTGTAAATCAGATTTAAGAAAGATTTTATTTTCCTTAATCAATTTAATGGAGATGGTATGAATGACAATTTGAATTTTGAGATCGTTCGATAGAATGGAATCTGCAAGATCATTGAGTATTGTTTATCCGTTGTCAAGAATGGTTGTACAAAATTTGGACTCTAATAGAGCCTCATGTAATATGTTGGAAAATTTGTGGACTAATACACATGAAATGATATAATGTTAAATTTCTGTTCCGTGATCGAAATCCAAGAAAAATAAAGAGTATCGTTTAATAGGTTGTTACTAATAGTCCCACAATTTTGTAGCATACCGTCCGTCAAAAAACAATGAGTATCATATGTTAGGTCATCTGAAATGGACACAAAATTTGAGGTCTAGCTCTACTACACATATTTTGGAAATTTATAGACTAACAAATTAAAAATTGAGATAAATTTGAAATTCTGATTTGTGACGTCAACTCCAAAAGAAGCAATGTCCTCCTTTCGAAACAATAAGAATCATTTAATAGGTTGTTACCAGTGAACCATAAAATTTATTGTCATATAGAGTATGTCATACATAATTCGAAAAGTTGAGATAATTGTGAATTTCTATTTTGTGACACAAACACTAAAAAATTTTGTATCACATAAACTCCAAAAAAGTAATATACGCCTTTCGAAAATAATGAAAGTGTCATTTAATAGGTTGTCACCAATGGATGCATAGTTCCGAAAAATTCATGAATGGATACACAAAAATCTAAATTCCTGATTTAACCTATGAAAAATTGAGCAAAATTGTCTAAATCCTGTAGATTGACCCCTAACTGTCCTAATTGTCTAATAATAATACAACATTTTAGTGGCCATCAACATTTCTTTATGCGGCGACAAATTTGCTATAAATGCATACTTTAGGGGGCGGCTAAAGTTGGAATAATTCTTACTTTTAAAGGCAACAACATACTTTATAGCGACAATTAGAGTTGTCACTAATAAAGTCGGTAGCGACTAAAATATCTTCTACCGGCAATCATTCTTAAGACAAATGCTGGTTTTTAGTGGCAACATATATATTTTTCGCGGCAATTAAAGTTGCAACTAGAACTGACTTTTAGAGGCGACTAATATATGTTTTAGCGGCGATTATTGTTGTAAAAAATGTTGTTATTTATGGGCGACAAATATACCTTTAAGTGGTAATTTAAGTCGACACAAATACAGACTTTTAGTGCCAGCAAATATACCTTTAGCGGCGAGAATTGTTGTCGAAAATGCTTGTTTTTAGTGGCAACAATATACCTTTTACTGGTGTTTAAAGTTGCCACTAATAAAGACTTTTAGTGGCGACGAATATATGTTTTAGCGTCGACTAAAGTTGCCACTAATACTGTCTTTTAGTGGCGATGTATATATATTTCGCGGCGACTATATTTGCCACTAATACAGTGTTTTCGTGGCGACATATATGTTTTAGCGGCGAGTGTTTTAGTGGCGACATATGTTTTAGCGGCTACTAAAGTTGCCACTAATACAGTCATTTAGTGGCGACGTATACATGTTTTTGCGGCAACTGTAGTTGCTACTAATAAAGACTTTTAGTGTCGACAAATATATGTTTTAGCGGCGACTATATTTGCCACTAATACAGTGTTTTAGTGGCGACATATATATGTTTTGGCGGCAACTGTAGTTGCCACTAATAATAAAACTTTTAGTGGCGACGTATATATGTTTTAGCGGCAACTGTAGTTGCCACTAATAATATGACTTTTAGTGGAGACATATATATGTTTTAGCGGCGACTGTAGTTGCCACTAATAAGCCTTTTAGTGGCGATGTATATATGTTTTAGTGACGACTGTAGTTGCCACTAATAAAGACTTTTAGTGGCGACATATATGTTTTAGCGGCAACTGTAGCTACCACTAATACAGACTTTTAGTGGCGACATATATGTTTTAGCGGCGACTAATTTTGCCACTACTACATTTAGTGGCGACTTATATAGGTTTTAGAGGCGATTGTTGTTGTCGCATTACTAATGCTTGTTTTTAGTGGCAACAAATAAACCCTGTAGCGGCAATTTTAGTTGGCACTAATACTTAGTTTTAGTGGCGACTTATATATGTTTTAGCAGTGATAATGTTGTCACTACTGCTTGTTTTTAGTGGCAACAAATGTACTCTTTAGCGGCAATTATAGTTGCCACTAATACTTTCTTAGTGGTGACTTATATATGTTTTAGTGGTGATATTGTTGTCACTAATGTTTTTGTTCGTGGCAACAAATATACCCTTTAGTGGCGACTTATATCGGTTTAAGCGGCGATAATTATTGTCACTATACTTATTTTAGCGGCAATGATTTAAAAATAGATGTAGGGCATGAGGACGAACTAGACCAACACTCTTATAGTCTTACATACATTGAAGAACAAAATTCTTGGCGTAATCAATGAAACTCAAAGAACACTCGAAAACCTAGTTTTTCTCCTCTTGGAACCTTGTTCTAATGTCTTGAAGTGTAAATGAACGTAAAAGAATTGATTAATACTTTCTAAGCCCTTAATTAGGTGTAAAACGTCGTGGTTTAAGCTTAGAATAGGAGTTTAAATGACATAGTTTAAGTACCAAACATATATGGAAAAAACCAAAACAACCCCACCTTAAAAGAGTGACGAGGTGCCTTAAAAGGGAGGCTTCACGGCCCATGAAACACTTCAAGGGCCGTATAACCGACCGTGAAGCTTTATCTGCCTGACAGGGCTTCACTAAAATGGTCATAATATTTTACTCCGAATTCGAAATAAGGAAAACTTGGTGGCGTAGGAAAGAAGACTCAAATAGCTTTAATTTGATAGATCATGGGTCACCTAATTCATTATGTGCTGAGAGATATGATCGTTTCAATTTGACTCAACTTAAAAATTGATGGGTGACTTGTACAGACCCCTAAATGGACCGTACAAGCCACCACGGACCGTCTAGGATCTTGTCCAGGTGACCCCACCTTGGCAACCCTGGATGGTTGGCCACCATGCCCTAAACGGGCCGGGGACCCCTAAACGGTCTGTGGACCCCTAAACAGTCCGTATAGAGAGCTGTGATGGGTCCATGGTTCATTTTGAGTTTGTGGACTTGCCCGTTAGCCCTCTTTAGCCTTTCTCAAAGTATGAGGTGTTACACGAACGATTCAAATTTTAAGAGTAGAGTTGTGGGGTGTTATAGAAGGATTCAGATCTTTGTATAAGAAATTTTTGGGGTGTTACATTTGTTATGCTATCTTAATATTTTATCATGACTTCTTCAGTTTTGTTATTTTCTTTTTTGAACTACTTTGAGTATATTTCTTTTTATGTCGAGAGTCTATCAAAATTAGTTTTCGTATCTCCAAGATGCAAATAAAATTTGCATCCTCTATTTCGCACGTAAACGATGCTACTAAGAATCTGGCAAACTGGAATCAGGCTATGCAAGCGAGTGCCAATAGGGGGACGGTGACTAACTCGAATCAGGCGACACTTGCTAGTGATGCAGGTGTTGTCACAACTGACTGGAATCAGGCCTCACAACTTAACAATGGGTATCCGTCACATATGGGTTTTTATCCTCAGTACCATCGTTGGTATTATGATACAATTGCACTTGAAGGGTGCTCTCTGGCAGGGACGTCTTAACCCCTAGGCCACTAAAGCCATCGCTTGGGGCCCCACATATTTTTGGGGCCCCATTTTTAAAAATATAATTACTTATATATGTTATTTTTCTAAAAATAATAATTATATGTACTATGAATGTTATGATTTCTACTAAGGAAATTGCATATGAGATGAATATAAACCTAAATTTCGTAAGAAACAATTTAATGAAAATATGGATAACAAAATCACAAAAGTCCCTTGAAGAATCTTTTAGAGTTGATTACTTTATATATATAGGGTAGATCAAACTATTTTTTCACTTCAAAATAGATTTGAACCAATTGAAGCATATGAAAATATTTTTGATTTTTTATTTAGTGGTAAAATATTGAGATCACTAGATGGTGAGAATTTTAAAAAATATTGTCTTAACCTTGAACTTTCTTTAACACGTAATATTTATTCTAGTATTGATGATTTATATTTATTTTTTGAATTAAAGTGTTAAGAGAAATAATACAAGTAGAAGATAATGATCTAATGAAAATACTCAATCAAATAAAAAAACTTTATTCCTTTCCAAATACACATATTGCTTATAGAATAATGTTAACAAATCTGGTAACCGTTGCCTCAGCCGAAAGAAGTTTTTTCAAAATTAAAATTTATTAAATCTTCTTTAAGATCAGCAATGTCTCAAGAGAGATTGAATGAGTTAGCTATATTATCATTTGAAAAGAAATTATTAAATCAAATTGATTATAACAGTACTTAATGACTTCGCATCTAAAATAGCTAGAAAAGTAGATTTTACTAAAAATACATATGATGAAAAAAATATTAGGGCCCCTCTCTTAAGTTTTGCTTTAGGCCCCTAATGTTGTTGAGTCGGCCCTGCTCTCTGGTTGGTAATATGATACAATCACTTGAGCAAAAGCATGCCTCAAGTGATTACTATGGGACTCAGACCACAACCAATTATTCACAGCAAGCATTTCAGAGTAGCCAGCAATTTGCTCATTATGATGGAAAACAGATTGTGATGAAAGATCACACTCCCTCAGTCTCAATTTATGTGGTACTTTTTGAATTACGAGATTCAAACAAGTCTATATTTGATCGTAAATTTTTCATACATCTTTTAAATATTTTGAATTGACAATTATTGAGACTTATATAGTACTTTTTACGTAATTTATAAATATATTATTTCTAAATTGCTGGTCAAACTTAAAATATTTGTCTCTCGTAAAACGAAAAGTGTCACATAAATTGAGACAGAAAGAGTAGTTCTTTCGGGAACTCATCCTTTGAAAAGTCAGGTTTGTGTTAAAATTATTTCCTTTTTTGTCTTTCCTAGATGACTTATCCCTTCCAGGATATAACAGTCCAACAACATCGCACAACTCAAGTAACTCAGGATTAGTTGAAGAGTTCAAAGCTCCACAAAAAGAACATCTTCCTTCAACATATAAATACTCTCTTTTATATAGTGAATATAATTGAAATCCTATATTTTCTTTGTCTCAATTCTCTCTCTCTTTCACTACTCTAATCTCAATATAAACACCATATAGCACTCCTTAGCTTTACCACTCTGTAGTTTCTTGTATATCTCTTCATCTTTTCACAAAGTAAAACCATCACTATTTATAAATGATGAATTCTTTCTTACAATGAATTGGAAGATAATGAGTAGTAAATTGGACAAATAAATGGTCCAAAGGTTACATAAGTTACAAGAATAATGGGTGAATTGCACAATAATGCACACTCAAAATTGTCCCTGTGCAGCACCTATACAATTGGTAGAATGATTCAATATTTTACTAATAATAAAATATTACACTTAGGGAAGGAAAGGGGCGGGACGGATTACATCATTTGCGGGGCAAGGTGGGTTAGAGTTTTGGGAAAATTTTCAAAATGTCAATATTTTAGTATTTAATAGGATCCCTTAGCCATACTTTCAATATTTATTAAAAATGTCAATATTTTAGTATGTTATGTATCTGATTTATGTTTTTATTATTTGTTTTAATTGAAAGAATACAAATATTTATTAATAGAAAGGAGAAATTTAGGGGAGAGAATATTTTTCAAAAGGAACATATCACTTAGAATTCTCATCAGTTACAAATTCAAAAATGCACACAAAGCAGCATCCCAATGTTGATGAAATTTATCAATATCGATTTTTAAGTTTCCATTGATAATACTCAATCCTGATGAAGTGAATTCGTTTTAATTTTTTTTTTCTATTTGGGAAGAAGATTTAGAAACAAACAGGTCCAAAGTTTGTTGCCAACCACATTTGTAGAAGGAATCTGCCACTGGGACTTTGATATAATCGGTGACATACAAATTCAACTGGGTATAATTAGTTAATTGATGGATCTTTAATCTGTTTTCAAAGTGATTATTGAAAGGGTATGAAATTTTTTGATAATTGTAAAACCTATCTAGTTTTCTTGTAAATTGTATGTATTATGAACAAGGTGGGAAAAATTTATTTTGGTGGAGTGTTTTAATTTTAGATTGATTGATACAAAATAAAATGGATGTAGTTAGTTGAAGATCGTTTCTTTTTCTGTGACTGTTGTTTTTGTTTTTTTTCTCCATAAAATTGTATTCATATCCAAAAAGCTATAATAACTATACTGTATTTTTGTAATTGTTTGATTGAAATACAACAAATAATTTTGATAAGGATACAAATATGTTGTCGGTCATATAATACAATTGTAATGAAAGGGATATAATTTTGATCAAAAGAATACAAGTACGATAGCAAAGACATACATTTTGTAACTTCATACAAATAGTACTGTTAACGAATGTAAAACTTAATGATGTGTTAAATATAAAATTCAAGGTATATAATTGTGATGACTAATTAATTTAGAAGAAATACAAAGTTGTATGATTTTAAAATTGAATTTCAAAATAATCAAATACATAGAATACAAACCTTGTTTGTATATTGTTTGGATGAATACAAAATTAAAAAAGAATTGAAAACCTTTTTGACATACAAAGTGAAAACTTAAATACAAGACGATCAAAATGAAATACAAAACTAGTTGATATACAATTATGATGAACTAGAAACCTTTTTGGCATACACTAACGACCCCCAACTTGTTTTAGTTTATTTTCAACCATAACCAGTTGTAATCAGTACTCTACGGAGAGATATAAAATAGAATGCAAGAAATGGAATTAAAAAAATATAGTATACACTAAAATGAATAATATATGTCAATTTTTTTTTATGATAAATCAAAACTTCATGAGGTTAAAACAATGACTTTGCATAACAAACTACTACAAAGAGATAAATGTATAGTAGACAAAATAATCTAGAACTAAATAAGATCAGCGAGCCTAAAAATAAATAACTATTGTATTTCAATTGTTTCACTATCCTCGCGAACTATGCGAGACATGTTATGCCTTGGAAGTGCCTCCCTCTCACTAATGGCTCTGACATCTTTCTTCTGTTGGCCATAGTATCAAATAAGTGCAGCGTATCTTGACCATAGAAATATTGCATCGAAGTTGCTGGATATATGACCGAAACATATTTTTTCACAAAATTAACAAGCTATATTGATGCTCAGAAAGATGATCAATCATAATGCATAATGTAACTTAGAAACTACAATGAATACAAAAAACTTAGAAATTATGTCCTGATCATCTTTCTGAGCATAGTTTCTAAGTTACTACATCACATAAATACAAAAATATGTCATAATGTAACTTAGAAATTACATCAAACAAAATACAACAAGTATACCACAATGAATACAAAAAACACCAAATATACATATATAGAATAATTCTGAAATAAAATAAAATAAATACAACTTTATAGTATATAGGATACTTTGTTATGACAATTTGAATACAACCTTATTTAATAAACTAAAATGAAACAACATATAACTTATCATGAGTACAAATACAAAAGTTATATTAGTGAAGTAACATGTAACTTAGAAACCACCAAACACAAATATAAAAGGTATAGCATAGTGAATACAAACTCATCAAATAAGCATGAATACAAACTGAAATAGAATCAATATTCTTAAAAACCATGAATACAAAATACAAAGAGAATATTAATGAAGTAACATGTAACTTAGAAACCACACAACACAAATACAATAAATGTACCGTAATGAATACAAAAACATCAAGTAATATAGCATGAATACAATCTGAAATAACATCAACAATCTTAAAAATGAATACAACTAGACAAAGTAAGTATGCATCCTTAATTGACTGAATACAAACAACACTCTACAATGTTCATAACTAGAAAAGGATGCATATATATGATGAATCCAAATATGTGGGTTTAATATCAAAACTAACCGTCCACAAACACAAACAAAAATAATAATTAAGGAATACAATATCCATATCAACAATCCCACATAATCCATCGACAGTAGCAACACTATTCTAAATCAATACACATACTTTTTGAATTTTGAATACAAAGACACTTGTTACAAATACTCTAGTCTAATAGAAAATTTATTTTTTTGTGTTTTTAACAACTTCAACTGAACATGCAGATATTGTAATGGTAATATATTCAATAAACTTAAAATTCCATAAATATAATTAAATACCTCTTCATCAATTATTTGGTTTTTGTCATCCTTTTTTTGAGTTTTCCACTGATAGACGAAGATCCTACAGTTCTATTATGAACTTGAGAAAGATCTTGCATATGGATTGGGTCATGTATATGCTTAGATCGTCTCTCTTCCGTCATTTTAGCCGCCGATCCAACATTATCTGCCATTCCTTGAGTAATACATAGATTAAAAGATGGAAATCGCTAGAAAATTGATGATTAAGTTGGATACCTCTTGTAATCCTCTTAGATTAGGCCATTAGAGAGAGATCTCGGTGTTCACAATGTCCAAAACCCTAATGAAATTGAAGAAGTTACTACTCAACTAACCAACAAAATTTTTGAAAGATTTAAACAAAAACAAAATCAGCAAACAAACCTAAAATTCAGAAAAAGGGGGGGGGGGGGGGGAGACAACGGAAGACAGAGAATCACGGGTTGAAAGAATGAAGAAAAATTGGAAGAGGAAAATCGTGAGAGAGAATGTTTTTTTAAAAAAAACATATGAGAAAGAACGTGTTGGGGAAACGGATAATTAACGTGAGATAAAAAAGGAACTAAAATAGGATACACATTATTATTTTCTAAAATATTGACATTTTGATAATTTTAATAATATTTATAAAGTGTGGATGTTTTTACTAATTATGTTAGGATTTTTGAGTAGATTGCTAATTTTCCCTAGAGTTTTTGTGGGGGTAAGGCGGGGAGGGTTCAAATTTAATTTTTCAAAGTTCACGCGTGGCGGGGCGGGTTGCGGGTTGCGGGTTATGGATTATGGATAAAAAAAATTAATTTCAAAGTTTCACATCAATTTTTGTACCAGTTTTGCATTACTTTGAGATTTTCTTTTTTCTTCGAATGAAAATCTGTTTTAATGGCCCAAAAATTAGGGAAAAAAAAGAAGCAGTATTAAAACGATACTACATCACTGTTACATTTAATATTTTGTTTATTACCTCAAATTCAACCAATTTAAACTATCCAAAAAAAAAGTTATTAACATATTCATTTTAGCAGGTAAACAAAAAAATAAGCAGTTAACAAAATCTGACTCTTTTGATTAAAAAATTATTGTCTCTAGTATTTGAAACTCCTTACAAATTTCACCGGACGGGGCAAAGCGTATTTACATCAGGCGGAATGAGGTGGATTGAAAACAATAAATTATGCTAGTGTAGGACGGAGCGGGAAGAATTGAAATCTTTATGGATATATGCGAATTTGCCTCGCAACCACCCGCCTTACTCCATTGTCATCCCTAGCTACACCAACCAACAAAGTGTAAATCCATAATAATCATTTAAAAATAATACTAACACGAATATTATTATTTACCATGTGGCATATTCCTTGACCCCACGAGTGAAAAATTGAAACAGGCGTCACCAAACAAAACAAAAATAAACAGCCGTCACCTTTTTAAAAGCTTTCTCTCCACATTATTAAAATTTTGAGCCACCATTTTAGAATAGAATACTTTTCTTGGAAGGATCTAAAATTGACCAATAATGTGAATATATTCATTAGATCATGACCGTCCATTACTTCACTTGCTTACGTGTCATTATCTCGACCATAATTTCACCTCAAACTTCGTGTAAGATAAATCTAAACATACAACAAATAATTAGTGTAATATCATAACTGAGTCCGGGGAGGATAGTGTCACCACTACAAACATTGTGTTTTATCCATAATCAATAAAAAAAAGAGTGTTATAAAATGATTTTTTCACTTATCTTCCGCCGAACCAACCTCACTCAAAAAATGTACTGTAGGAAACAAATTTTCGCTGAAATATTGAAAAGCTTGCTAATTTTTTTCATGTAAAAATACTACTATTTTTTTTCTTATTGATTCGATCAAAATATCTATAAGAATAATTACTAAACATTTTTTCGTGAGAAATTTCAATGAAAAATAGTACTAAAAGGTTGTTTCTAATAACTATAGACTCAATTAAAAACATTACAAAAAAGGAAAATAACGAGAGAGAAGAATTAATCAAGACAAAACACTAAAGAAAGTATGACAAATAATACTAAAAAGAAACAGTCACTATTCACTATAACAAAATACTACAATAATCGTCGTGCAAGAAATATCAAATATAATCATATAAAAAAACTCTTAATGTAATATTACCACCATTAATATAAAAAATAAGCTAAATAACTCTCGATTACTTTAACTAACCATTTATCCTTATCTGCGTAGAATCCATTAGAAATAAATATTATATTGAATTGTTGAATATGTCTATGAACAGAGAACAGAACGCGTTTTAGGTAAAAGCCAACCGACAAGCAGACTTGGACCGACCAATCACCTGAACCACCCATGTTGTTTCCTTTTTACCCATCTCTTATTTCGCCACGTGTACATCCCCAACGGCTAGTTTTTCATATACATAAATAAAATCCATTTTGTCATCTAAAATTACATACTTATCTTTTAGCCAGTTGAATATATAAACAAACTTGACTCATTTTTTCAACCAATTGTTTGTACAGTTTTGTGAAAAAGGATATAGCTTTGTTGGATCTGTCTTGATATAGTGTTAATTTTCAAATTATTAGTATAAAGGTATGTTATCCAAAAAAATTTAAATACTTTTCTGCTTACCATTTGACTCAATTGACTATCTTGATTTCAAAGATTGAATTTTTTTTGAAAAATAATTGTTGGGGTTTCTTGGTTTTGCTATTTAGTTCATTTGGGAAGTTGGGTTTTGGTTTTTTTTGATAGTTTATTCATTTGGGGTTGTTTTTAATTGTCTAATTTGGTGGGAAAAATCTAATCTTGACAGTGAAAAAGTTAAAAAAAATGGTAATGGGGAAGACATGAAAAGTGAAAATTTGCTTGGTTTTATTGTTTTTAGTCCATTTGCTTAGTTGATGTTAGTTTTTTTTTTGGTAGTTTATTGATTTATGGTTGGATTTTGGATGATACTGATTTGTTTTGGTGTAAAAATCAGATCTTTGCAGTTGTGTTTTCTGTGAAAAAAGTTGAAGAGAAATGGCAATGGGAAAGAAGATATGTGAAAATGTTGGATTTGGGCTTGTGAGAAGTACCTCATTTGGGAGGAAAAGAGTTTGTTTGCCTAATATTAGGGATCTTGATTTCATTTCAACAACACCTACAAAGAAAATATGCAGAAAGAATTCATTTTCCACTTGTGTGAAGTCCCCTCTTGAAGCCCTGCCTCAAGATATCCTGGTTAGTACAAAAATCAAAATTTTCTTTTAAGCAATAGTATAATCACGGGTTCGAATCGTGGGAAACAGTCAGAAATGCTTACAGTAGGATAGAATGTCTGCATCATACCCCTTGAGGTGTGTGATGCTTTGTGCACCGAGCTGCCCTTTAACTGTACTTAAATTCATGGATTCCCCAATTCATTTACTATCTAGTGGACTGGCTTACTGAAAAAGATGTGTTGTTTTTTTCCCATTATGCAGATAAGGATAGTGTGTGGAGTTGAACATGATGATCTAAAGAGGTTGTTTCATGTATCAAAACCAATTAGAGAAGCGGTAAGCATTAGTTAATTGTTATTGAATATGCTATTACATTATAGTTGAAATATTTTTTTGATAGGATTTAAGTATTGATGAACTCTATGGTTTATTTGGTGAATGAACAGACTTTGGTTGCAAAAAGATGGCATTTTGAATATAGTACACCAACAAAGACACTTGGTTTTAAGAATGCTACTGATATAGATAATTGGAGTGAGTTTAATGATGTTGAAGTGCCTAATGCTCCTAGGCAATCGAAGTTTCCGAGGGCTCGTTTAAGCCGGAAGAAACTAGCTGACATATCCGTAGCCTTGTTTACATCAGACAGTGAAGAAAATTGGCCGCGGAGGGAGTTATTTATGTAAATGGACACTGAGCTATAGATCTCATATCAGATTCTTTATTGGTACTACAACATAACAACAACTATGCTTCAATCTCAAGTGAGTTGGGGTCAGTGCCATATGGATCCTCATTGTTCGGTTGCTCCATTTAAGCCCGTCTCGGTCTGGATTCTGTATAGGTATTGCTGTAGAAATCATAGGTCTTATCAGATGTCAGTTGCTTTGTGTACATGTCACAACAATCTTTACAAGCCACATTGTTCTTCAACACTTTCATTGAAGATGGAGTGGCCTGTTTGTATTTGTTTTGTACTTGTAGAGAGGTTGATTTAGGGATTTTATTTGAAGGGCTCTGTTGGCCCTTCTGAGATCTCATAAGAATTTTAGTTGTATATAGGAGTTTAGTTAGTCTCTTGTAGTACCATTTTGTTAAGTTAAATGAATAAATATGTCGTTCACTTTAGCTCAAACTTGTTTGCAATTTGGATATTGTTCTGGATTTCTAGTTCTATTTTGTTTACATTAACTTTCTTGCATGAATACCAATATGGACAATAGTGTGAAGAGGATTGAAATAGAGGATTGAAATCAGTGGCGGATCCAGGATATAGAGTCCGTGGGTGCCAAATGGGATTCGAACCCGCAACCTCAACCTTCTAAAGTTGCCCTCCTACCGTGGCACCACAAACCAATTTTGTTTTGTGGGTGGCACGCTTTATATTTATATAAATATTATATATATATACCTATGTATATATAGAGTTTCCGTCGAAGTTCGGGGGTGGCGTGGCACCCCCACAGCCCTTCATAGATCCGCCACTGATTGAAATAACAACATATCGTTGTTTCCAAAGACCACTGGCTCAAAGAAAAATAGTCCAAAGCAGTCCAGAAAAAGAAGTAATGAAATCGTAAAAGCATAACAAGACATTTTGAACAGGTAACTACTACAAATAGCAACAAATAGTAACATAAATCAAATGACAAGAAACTATATGAGCAATAC
Organism: Solanum lignicaule; assembly: GCA_029582545.1. Classification (NCBI taxonomy): domain Eukaryota; kingdom Viridiplantae; phylum Streptophyta; class Magnoliopsida; order Solanales; family Solanaceae; genus Solanum; species Solanum lignicaule. Next base: position 14,071 of record JAJOOF010006919.1, on the reverse strand, counting down.
TACAACTTCTAGTATTTGGCTTTCGAGGCTTATAGAGCCGAGCCATAAAATTTCTCAGTTCTGACGCAATGTACTTATCAGGAGATCGAGAAAACACTACTATTTACTATCCTAATTCATGTTCTTCACGACCTCCTATCTAATAGCCTATCCCAAAGAGGATTGATGAATGTATTTTTTAAATTAAACACTTGGATGAAGCAATAAGTTGAAGAAAAAGACAAGAACAAAATTTTCAATATCTTTTTTTCTTCAACTTCTTTTCATTAGTTGGACAAAATTAAAGAAAAATTTCCAACTATGTGCTCATGTGTTTTACATTAAATATACATGAGCACATGACACTAATTTTAAATATGCATGAACACATGACATTAATGAAGAACCAGATTCGTTCTGTGTCCTTCCATATCTTGGTCACCTAACATGTACTCTATAGAAAGTCAGTAATACACGTGTTTGATTACTTGGTATAATAGGCCATATATATAAAAAAAATATTAAGCTTAACTGTAGCAAATGGTCAATGAGGACTCATATAGTCGGCTTCAACTTACTTGATACTGAAGCGTAATTATGATTATTTGTTGTTTCTCTTCTTCAATGTCATAAAGAGTGGGATTTAGATAGAAATTGACCCTTTTTTTTATTAAAGCCATCATCAAAGGAAGTTCCTTTGATGTTTGGGAGTCAGGCTTGACCCCTGTCATGTCTATTTCTTTTGAAGGGGATTACGAAGGGAGAAGACACGAACTTTACCTCGATAGCAAAAGGAAGGTTGCTAACACAAATAACATTTTTCAAATTTTACTTCACTTCACATGTCTAACATCAATAGAAGCAATATATAACTTTTAAATAAAATGGTTAATCCTTCAAAAATCAAATAAACAAATCATTGAAGAGTAGATGAATATCTTTAACACTGAATTAAAAACCTTTTAAAAAAAGTGTTTGATTATGCATTTCTATTTTTTATTTTGTACTAATTATTTGAGTTGATAGGAATGCAGGGATAAAAAGGTTCCATACTTTTTTCCCGTCCTTAGCTTGTAAAAAATTCCACGTTCCTTCCCTATCTCTTCCATTAAACTATTCTTCATTCATTCATATATTATTTACCCAAAAAAAGAAAATCAGCATTTCTTCTCCTCCACACCCAACTATCTTATTAGTGTAGCTCGGCTATCTGAATAAGAAAAAATTACGTAGGTTTTCATAAAGTTTTTTAAGAAAATTTTTTTACGTGCTCACTCCAAAGCGTCAAATTCATGGGCTAATACATACAAAAAATAAAGAAAGTCGAGTAATTCCTAAAAGTTGGCTCGTAAATGCGAAAATATGATTTAAAAAATGATGGAACTATAAGTAATGCTTCCCTAACTCATTACAAAGAACCTCATTAAGTTTTTTCAGAAATTTGTTTGGGTGCTCCAAGGCGTCAGATTCATGGACTAATATACATGAATATACATTTTTGTTTCTCTCATACACACTCAAACTTTCTTTATTTATCTTTCTCAAAGGAATTGCATTCTTCCTCATCTCTTTCAACTATCAATCAATTAACATATTATTTTTCTCTTCATCCAATAAATTATCAAATCACATTTGGATATTCTCAAATTCGATTCTCTGTCTTTATTTCGTATTTTTAATGCTCGTTTTCAATTACGAAATTAGAGTTTAAAGAGAACAACAAAATGTCCACAACTTAAGTCAAACAAAGAGAATGAATCATTCAGATTTTTGTAAGAAAATAAAGAGAAAACATAGCATAGAAGATTCAGACATTAAAAACAAATGAGCCTTAGTATATAAAAAAGAAAGCAAGGAGTATTATTAAGGAAAAAGAATTGGTGTTTTGTTCATTTTTATACTTTTAATTTCTTTCATTAGGAACCATAGAGGGAGAATTATAGTTGGAAATCAGATTCATCCCATTGAAGAACAGCAGAATCCAAATTCTGTTCTCTTTTAAGCTTATCTTTCAAGAACCAATCACATATTTTCCCAGCATTTAATTCTTCAATTGAACAACCTTCTTGTTCTCCTATCACTCTTAATAAATTGAGTGATGAAATCTGCACAAAAAAAAAGTTGTATGACACTCTACTTTTAGTAATTTCAACAAATACATATCTCATCATATGTTATTTTTCTTCCATTGGTTCACAAATTTTCTTTTGAGTATTAATATTAATTCTTTGCTTCAACTATCCTCATGTGGTGAGACAGATAAGATTCCATCACCTTTTTCTCAGATTCGAACGGTGAAAATAACTTTTTTTTTTAGTAGGGAGCACTTTCCTCTTAAATTGGTCTTACAGAACACACATTCAGATACCAAAACATTGAGCGAGAAATAAAAAAAAGGTTACTTGCTTCAACTTCTTTTTTTTCACCCCCTCCAAATTAAAGTGTTACACCTTCCACATATATGTCACACAAAACCAACTATATCATTGCTCTAAAGCCTAGTGGGGGGCTTGGGGGAGCCAAGTTGGGCCGAGGGGATATGGTTAAAACTATTTTCATATAAATATAGTAAATGACGAATCCTTTTTGACTTTTTGTATGTTTACTTCTTCATTTCAATCCTGGTTAATGAAAATCCTAATTGCGTTGTTGGTCAAATCACGTACCATAACAAGTTTTTTTAAAAATCAAATCGTGCTATCAGTGTATATAACTTAAATCCGTGACGTACCGTCAATCGACACAGAAAACGTTCATGAGTGCTGAGGCCGGACACTTCAACAAGGCCAGCTTCTTCTAGTGTCAAAAAAGTACGCCTTTCACCATTACTTGCTCTCACTACTAAGCTTTGCATTTGCTTTCTTCTATAAGCAAATTTTAATGGTTCTACAACATAATTAGCATTTGCATTTCTATATTTGGAACTTATAAATGATGGTACTGATTGATGGTAATTTTCTCCACAAGTTTTGAGGATATTCATTGTTTGGATAAATGGGGAATAAAAAGTTTGTTGTGTTTATTTTTCTTCAATGGCTTCAATCAATTTTACATGGGGTGGATTGGTGTTTTATCTCTATGGATTTCTTTGTGTGGTTTAAAATGCAAGGCATATTTTGAATGGTTGTACATTAATTGGGCTACCAATTAGCCAAGTTAGGCCCAACTATTTACTCCTTCGGTTTCAGTTTATATGAGTTAGTTTGACTTGACACAAAGTTTAAGAAAAAAAGACTTTTAAAACTTGTGGTCTAAAATGAGTCATAGATATTTGTGTAACTATAATTCATTTCATTAAGGATAAAATGAGCATTTTGAAGTTAAATTGTTACTAAATATAAAAATGTATCATTCTTTTTTGAATTGACTAAAAAGGTAAATAAGTTATATAAATTGGGACAGAGGGAGTATTAGGCAAGTTACATAGTTGATCGGCTTAGAGAATTGCATACGCTAGCTAAATATACATTATTTTGTATCAAAATATATATTTTATGTATATCATACAATAATATACAAAAAAAATATATACATATACTGATCATTATTTTGATGGGAGACTATTCAATGCACAGATAATTAGTTCAAGGATAATCATTTAAGTCATGATGGTAGTATATAAAAATTTATAAATTTATCTTGAGATCGACTTCAGGCATATGCGAGTGAAGTTGGAAACATATCTATAGCTAATTGGCAGCAAACTTCTGACATACTTTCCTGAAGTTAGACTTGTCAAGGCTCAGTTTTCGATATTTTTATTTGAAGTTTGACAGTAAACTTACGACAATTTTACCTAAAGTTTAGCTTGCCAAGAACAATTGATGGGATTTGCATTTCTACATTTTTGGAACTTATTAATGAAGGTAGTAATTTGGTAGCAATTTTCTCCACAAGTTTTTGGCACACTCATCATTTGGATTAATGAGTGGTACAAAAAACTTCTTTGAAATTGGGCTACCAAACACACAAGTCAGGCCCAACAGTTTATATGATTGGTTAGGTTTGTAAAGATAAACTGGGTCTAAATCTTAATTTTTGCCACTTATCAAACTTTTTTACCATGCTAAAGTTTATATTTTCATATTATAATATCTCACAAGCTATATTCGGACATAATTTCAATTTCTAAAGAACTTAGATCTCACCAGACATGAGTTCAATTGCTAAAGAGCAAAAAATAAACACTAGTTTATTTAAAAGGCAAAATTAAATACTAATCAATTTGAAGGAAAAACGTGTAATTTTAAGGATCTAATTGCATAAATGTTAAAACACTTTTAGGGGTCATTTGATTTTGAAGTAAGTTAATCAGTCAGTTATATTTTATATTTCATAGTCTCGAGAAAATACTCGATCATTCTAGAAAAGTCAACCATATTATATTGGAAAGTTCTCGAAATATTTGACACCATTAAAGATTCAAATCCATTAATATAATGCAAAAAAAAGGGTCAAATAAATTTAAAAGCCTTGAAATATGCCTAGAGTTGCACGTATAAACAAGTCTTACAACATCAATTTAGGAGTAATATAATAATTTGTAACTATGTACATGGTTTAGTGGATGGAGCTTCTTTTTTCTTAATCATAAATTTTAAATTTGAATTTTGAGTATGAATTTTTTTGATAGAGAGAAGTTTCTATTTAGAGGTCGTAAATAGTACGGATTCGAATTATTCAGACTCCAACACACGCCTACACTTTATTTTATTACTATCAAATATTATTTATATTATCAATACTGTATATATTTAATTGATATAATATCGTTCTAAACTCTGCATGAATTGCATGGTTATCAGATATGTATATGCATGAATGGAGGTATTAAATGAGTTGATTGAGTTGAATTTGATCCGGTTAAAACAAGTTGATCTAATTAATAATGAACGAGTTATTGATTCGAAAGTCAGTTACGCTAAACTGTGAGTCATAAACTAAAACTAACGCGTCCAATAATTTTTGTACCTAATGACCATATTTTTTTCTCTTTTTAATTATAGTTATATATAATATATCAGATTTTTTTAAAAAAAATTTAAAATATTTTGATAAGATTTTTCACGAGTCAATTTAGATCCTATTTTTAATGGACTGAACTATAATAGGCTAAACTAATAAATGATCAAATTAATAATCAGTCTAAACTTAAACGAATTGACATATATTACGTTATCATGGACTAATTTTGCCACCTCTCCCTGCATGACATTCCTCTAAAATATTAGTGTCAATGCTATTGGTACACCAGTCCCATATAATACTTCAACAATTAGCCTGAATTTCTTAAAATAGTATTAACAAAATGTTGTCCACTAATACTTTGGATCTCATATCTAAATATAGTTATTTTCAAATTCAATATCTATTCAAAGAAAAATACCATTTCTGTAGAAAACATTCGAAGGTTTGTTGGAGAAATCGAACAACTCACAATAAAATATGCACAACACACACTATTATTTGATGATAAATCTACCTAAATAGAGGTTAATTTAGAATTGAACTTTACGGATTTTGAATTTTAGGGTAACGGCAATATTAAGTGCTAGTAACTTGGTTTGAATTTTAGGTTTTGTACATATTTTGTGAATTCTCAACACATATGTGAAGTTTAAATTAAAGCTATTGAATTCTAGTGAACTCGTATGTTCAATCTTACGTCCACTCTCTTAACGTAAATTAGCAATTTTAGGATTCATGAACAAGCAAACTCTAAGATTTGGACAAGTTGTTACCAATTTAAGTATGAAGATGTAAGCATTGATTAAAATTATTGTAAGTATCATCAATTTTTTTAATTTTTATCTATGATACACCTAAGGTACAATCTGGACTAAGTAGTTATCCATTTGACTATTTATGAGATTATATTATGCATTCGTTAAATTTAATATATAGTTTTAATCAAACTAATAGCATAATCAGCATTCTAAACTTGATATTTTTACTTTATAAATTGCTTTCATGACACCAAACATTGAGACATTTTCCTAAGATTGTGCCATTTTTCAATGTGATTAGTATATATCATAAGGTTATGTGTTAAATTTGTCAGCATATATTTGTTGACTAATTCTATATTAAGGCACGTAGATTATTATTCAATTATTTCATGTGCCCAAAGAGTTCTTTCAAGGTAATTAGTGATGACAAAATCCTTCTAAGGGAACAAGTATGAATTTGCTTAGGGAACAAAATTCAAACATGTAATTAAAGATGGATTCAAAATTCAAAGTTTATGAATCGTTTTTCTACAACAAACTCAAATTAATATACAATAATAGTTTATTAGTTAAGTTCAAAATCAAATATTAATTAATAGATATTTAGTAAATTTCTTAAAACATTCCTATACATCTTAAAAAGGTAATTACTTGCTAGGTTAGTATGAATGCATATGTTACATAAATACATACTAGATCCGCGCATCTACATATATAATTGTTCATAGAAAGTGAAATCGATAACTTAAAAATAAGATAAATTATATATTACAACCAATATCGAAGTCAGGAATTCAAGAAGGAAAATGGTAAAAATGCCACATCTACTATTTTAGACCATTTTCCCGACTACATTATTATTTTCTTAACAAAAAATAATCCAGAAAATTCAAAAAGTAAATAAATACTAGTGCACTGTGTAATTAGTTTTTGAGGGAAAGGAATTTCGATTGACTCCCTTTCTTTGCATAGGGCTCCGCCACTGATTACAATAGCTTAAAATACACTGATAATTTAATATATTTTTTTACATTATTATTTTTTAAAGATATGTAAATACATAAAATTCATCAATAATATAGGGAGGGGAGGGGGTTGAGTAAAAAAGAACAGCATGCATGGGAAATATTTTCTCAAATCTTAGTAGATGTATAAAATAATATTTGACCTAAAAGACAATATGATCTGTCAAACAGATAAAGGTAGAAAAAATGATGAGACTTTTGGTCATAAATTTGTATTTATTTAGGCTTTATATGACATGAATATATAAATTACCCATTCTAGCCTTCCTATTTTGTTTCCTAATTAATTTCTCATGTTCCCTACTTTCTTCGTTTCAAAATAAATATCATTTTAAAAATTTAAATTTTAAAATAATAATTGTTTCAAACTACACTCTTATATAAAAAAATTATTTCTTTATAATAGTGCTTAATTCTAAAAAAATATTTAATAAATAGAGAGAACTAATAAACTATATCTTATATTTTTTATAAGGAAAAAATGACAAATATACCCCCAAACTATCGTAAATGGTACGTAGATACCCTCTATCATACTTTTAGGACATTGATGTCTCTGCCGTCCAAAAACTAGAGCATATATACCCTTTATACTAACGAACATACACGTGTCATAATCTTATCCATCGAACGACATTTATTAAATATCGGATCGACGGATAAGTTTGCACCACGTGTCCGTATTTAGTCTTCCGTTCAAGTAAAGGGCATATATGCTTTAGTTTTTGGACGGTAGGGGCACCAATGTCCCAAAAGTATGACGGAGGGTATCTGCATACCATTTACGATAGTTCGGAGGTATATCTGTCTTTTTTCCCTTTTTTTAATTAACATTAAATGAATTAAATCAATACTTATTTTGAGATGGAGAAAATATATGGCTATTAATCGGTCAAAATTGGTTTGAAATAAATTGGATTAAAAAGTGAGTCATAATTTAACTTGCCTAATTATTCTATTATGACTTCTAAAGTATCTAATAACTTTTTATTATTATTATAATTATATATAACATAGTTTTTAAAAATTACTTTGATAAACTTTCTAATGAATCAAAACTATATATCAATTTAATTTTTAAGTAAAATAATTGGATGAGCCAAAATAGACTAAACTAATAAATAAATGAGTCAATAATTCATCTAAACTTCGATAAGTTAGTCAAATCATATTTTTATGACAAACCTTAGCCTAAGCTAAGGTATGATCCCAAGAAAGCATTAGGGGTGGGGTGGGGTATAGGATACGTGGCTTCCTCAAGTTTGAAGACAGCCAATGTGAATAATATAGAAACAACAAGAAGTGCAACTATTGGACAATGATATATTTGAATTATAAAATTCTATTGGAAGCATCACTCCGAATGAGATCTGCAATGTGTTATTTGAATTTACTCGAGATTTCACTATGGATACTTTGGACACTAATGAGAAATTAATAAACAAAAGAAAGAAAAAGATGTATTTGATGGAGAAACTCAAAAGAAGAGTGGAAAATGAACGAGGGATAATTAGGCAGGGGCGGACCTATATGGGTCCAGGGGTTCATCCGAACACCCTCGGTAAAAAATTACACTCTATAAATTTTCTGTAATTAACTTTGAACCCCCTCATGAGCAAGAAGTAAGCTATAGCTTAGTGGTAGACTCCTTTAAAGTTAACACTTCAGTATGTACTGAATAAAAATCTTGGATCTGTCACTGTAATTAGGAGCTAATTACATTACTAGTTTTTTTGGTTTATTTGTATGTACTTCTTAATTATCATGTTGACTTTACCAAGGAAGGCGCAAAACATTAATTGAATTTACCATTTTTAAATCCCTCCCCACCCACCCAAACCCACTAGGGGTTGCACCCCTACTCCATAAAAGCAGAAATTATAAATGCTTTAACATGTTAATTATGTCAATGGTTTCACAAATTTGAAAAGCTTTTCTTTCTTAAATTTAGTGTTCATTTAATAAACCTTATCATATATAATTTTTTCCTCACACTACCTTCAGAAAAATTAATAATGTTCTCATTTATCCTTCATCATGACTCAAACTCTTTAACTTATATCAATCGTTATAAAAATATTCGATCACTTAAACAAATCTATCATATATATATTATTTCTTAAATGAGAAGGGACACGTAGCCATAATGATCCCATTAAACAAAGGACGGTACCTGTTTCCTTTGACTTTGTAATTTTTGTAAATTGATTTTTTCCCTCCCTATATATATAACACACAATATAATCCACATTATTATTTCAACAAGACTTACTACTTTCTTCTTTTAAATTTCTCTCTCTATATATATCTCACTCTTAGAGTATTGTTTTTACTAAAAAAAAACTTATATTTACTTAATTAATTATCACAATGGGAAGAACACCTTGTTGTGACAAAAATGGACTTAAAAAAGGGCCATGGACCACAGAAGAAGATCAAAAGCTTATTGATTACATACAAAAAAATGGCTCTGGAAATTGGAGGATTCTTCCTAAGAATGCTGGTATTTTTTTTTCAAATTTTTTTATGTAAACTTCTTTTCTTCTTATAAGTTCGTTTTATTTGAAAAAGATTTAATTTAAAGTTACTAAGAGTCGTCTGACTTTTTGGTAACTAAATAAGATAGATATTTATTGCTTTCTCTTCCTTTCCACACTCTCGTACTAATCATCTAGCTTCAACGAAAAACAAGCTAAACTTTCAATTTTATCCTTTATGAGAAGCTTTTATGTATCCTCACAGGACTAAAAAGTTAATATTAAAGTCTAATAATCACATCAATATTATGACATGTTTTAAGATCACAATTTTTATAAATATGTTTTCAATTTGTAGGGCTTCAAAGGTGTGGAAAGAGTTGTAGACTACGTTGGACTAATTATCTAAGGCCAGATATTAAAAGAGGAAAATTCTCTTTGGAAGAAGAAGAGACAATCATCCACTTGCATAGTATTCTTGGAAACAAGTAAGTTCTCTTTTCAACTAAAATCTATTTTTATTTATTAATTCACATTTGTAGTCATATTTTATTGTCAACATTTTCTACTTTATTTTCTCCATGGCAGTAATGTAGTTTTTTTATTTGTCAGCGTATAAAGATTATTTTATTCTAGAGTTTGATTCTAACTTGTTGTGTATCATTTTTGACCATATATAGGTGGTCTGCTATTGCTGCTCGCCTGCCTGGAAGGACTGACAACGAAATCAAGAATTATTGGAATACTCACATTCGAAAAAAGCTTTTGAGAATGGGAATTGATCCAATAACTCATAGCCCTCGTCTTGATCTTCTTGATTTAAACTCAATTTTCAACCCTTCACTCTACAATTCAAATCAATTGAACAATAATCTTTCAAGGTTATTAGGTGTACAATCCCTAATTAATCCTGAGATTTTGAGATTAGCCAATTCCCTCTTATCTTCACACCACCAAAACCAAAATTTCTTATTGCAAAGTAATTTTCAAGAAAATCAACTATGCAATTCCAATGTCCAAAACCAATTTAACCCATTTGGCCAAGCTAGCCTAATTCAAAACCCTATTCAAAATATTTCGACTTGCTCCTATTTAAATACTCCATCTGTTCCATTTTATAGCGACACTCTAGTCATGCAACAACCTAATGTGGAGCAATCATTGTCCAATATTTTAAATTTCAACTCGCAAGATTTTACCTTGGATTCTATTTTGCCAACTTTATCTACTCCATCGTCAACTCCAACTTCATTAAATTCGAACTCCAGTACAATTTCTGAAGAAGAGAGGGAAAGTTATTGTAGCATGTTGAACTTTGATAATATTCCAAATATTTTAGATGTTAATGAATTTATGTAATTTACTCTTGGAAAGAAATATTACTCAAAAATTTGGAAGAACAAAAAAAAAGCATTCTTTGTTTATAATATGATCAATTATAGATTGTCTTACTTGTTTTGCCCTTTATATATTTAAAAAAAATGATGTCCAATTATTAGTGATAGATAGTACGTAACACATGAAACAAGACAAAATAAAATAAAATAAAATAAAATACGTGCATGGATATACATGGATGATGCTTGTCTCACCTAATGTATCCAAGACTTTCCATAACCATCAAGTTTGTCTTTTCTCTTTTTATTTATTAATTTAACACAATGCAAAACAAAACAAAAAAAGGTGCTATAATATATGATCTATAGGTTGATAATAATATAGAAATGAAATTTTGATAATATAATTATCTCTATGGATAGACATATCATGAAACCAAAGTCACAATCATATCAAAGACTTTCCTTATTTATGCATTATTATTTAAACAACTCAATAATTAATTAATATCCATTCTTTAATATTTCAAAGTAGGTTGTATTTTTGTATATATCTCAATGGGGAAAGGGATTATTCATATTTCATATTCCAACTTTAAGATAATCTTCTAAAAATAGAAATATAAACCCTACATATATAAATGGATTAATATTTGATTATATATACAAAGAGGCCACGATCGATGGTTTCATTATTTTCATTAATCATGAGTCATGACAAACACCGATCAATATGTGCATACATTTATGTGTAGACATTTATTAAAATTGTAACGAAAGAAAATACGTAAAAACTTGAACCAATAGAGTTTAAAGCTATGTCCATATTTAATTATTTCAATTCTCAAGACTCCGGCGATTACCTCACCGCATGGGGTGGCCGGAGATTAGGAAGGTGACACGTGTTCCACTAATTGTCTTTTTCACGTATTTAATAAGGAAATTAATTGCATGGTATTGTATTAAGTAGAAGTTTGACCAAAAGATGAGAGGTACACGTAGTGAAGTGCCAAAGGTATAATATTAAAGGTCCCCAAAGGTAACCAATTAAAAGAAAGTCTACAAATAATTGGCTGCATTGACAATGTTTGCCTGGCTTTTATTCTTTTATAGTCCTTATCAAGCAATTAATGAGGTATACAATGCTCGAAAAGTAAACACCTCCCACTTCAATTTTAAAGTTATGCTCGCCCCTAATTACTTGTCTATTTTTAAATTGACACACTTATTAAGAAATCAATTAATGACATAGTGAGTTTATCATTTTACCCGTATTAATTATGAAGTGGATGAAAAGTTCTGCATTTTTCAAAGTAATTAGTCATTTAATTGAGGGTATAATAGGTAAAAAAAATTGTCCTTTCTTGATTTGTCAAAATGGACAAGTAATTAGGGACAACTATAAAAGGAAAAGTGGACAAGTAATTAGAGACATAGGGAGTATGTTATTGTAGTTTTGATTTTGATGAATTAACAAACTATAGATTAAAGGGACCTAACAAAGGGGCCTGGTCCGCAACAGGATCAAGAAGAGTTAGTCAAGTGGTGGTTAGTCATCAAATCTATATTAACTAGAGGTAGTTGATATAGTGGGTAATAGAGTTATTGCTTTGTGTCTTGCAATAGAGGAGTTATAAGGTGTGTAGGATTAAAAGTTTAATCCGCCGTAAGGTGTGTAGGAAGTTTAAAAGAGGACATATCCCTACTCCTTTTCAAATTACAAAAATTTCTTAAATTTGGTGGAATCCAAATGCATCCCAAAATGATTCCGATATATCACGTCTCGGTTTCAGAAATATCATTCAACGTCCTGATATAGCGCATCTCGATTTCAGATACACCACTCAACGTCCTGATACATCGCATAAAGTAATGTACTCGAGAATAGTTAGTAGGAACTTTGTAGTTTTTTCAAATGGTAAATTTTTTTAGAGAATATGATAAATTAAGTTGTGTATGTAGATAATTTTTCCATTAAGTATAGCCACAAATCTTTAATAATAATACGTTCTATATATATTGTCTTAGGTCAAACCTCAACGGTTCAATCCCATGCAGGTAAGCTTTACGTCACCTATACGTACGCCAACAAGAGAAAAATATGAATTCTTTTTCTTTCTTTTTGCCCCCCTCTATTAGAGCATCACTTTTTTATTTTCCTGGTGACTCAAGCTTATAACTTTATATTACGAAGTAAAGAATATTTACAATTCGAGCACGATTCTTCTTGTTAAAATATGAATTCACTTTTATTACTCGGTGTCATTCATTTCTTTTTAATTTATCATAAAAAGAATGATATATGATCTTACATATATCAATAACTTGTTTTTAAATAATTCTTTACTTAAACTTCATACACAATCATCAAACTATAGGTACAATAAATGAAATAGAGGGAGTATATTTTCATGTGGTTTAGGGTCACACAAAAAGTGTTAATTATTTTAATAAATAATTATGGGTCGGGTTAACGATAATAGCTTATATAAGTACAACTAATTATGGATTTTTAGAGGCAACTATTAGTGATAATAACATTTTATCACTATTTTAAAATGTCGCTAAAGCTTATAGTAACATTGAATTCAGTGACAATTAATTAATGTCGATAAGACTTTAACACTCTTTGTTAATGTGTATATCTATTATCGTTAAAAATTGTATTTATTGGCGTGGGGTTTCTATTCTCATTTCTCCATACATATAAAAATCATTTTTATCTCATTTCAAACTTTATTATTCAATCTGGGACAAATGCTTCTTAATTTCTTGAAGAACAAAATTGATAGAGGCAGTGGTTTGACAAAGCACCGACCATAGACTTTTCTCAATTTTTATTGAATAAACCACTTAATGCAAAAGTAATTTTCTGTTTTTGTCTGTATTTTCATCTTATTATTTTTTTTCTTCCAAATTATCCTATATATTACTCTCACACAATATTGTCTGTTTTTTTGTTTTGTTATGATTTATTCAAAATTTGATTTTAGGGGACAGTATGAACAAATACAGAGTCAGGAGTCTAAAGAGCAAAAAAAATTTGACAAAAATTCTAAAAGGGTACATCAAATTTTTTTCTAACCAAAAGGGAAAAATCGCTATGGACGTAGCGATTTTATTTGACGCCGTTAACAGATCAAAATCGCTGCCCTGTCAGCGATTTTATCCAACTTTTTTTTTTTCCAGAAAATCGCTGTCCGTGCAGCGTTTTTGCAAAAAAAAAATTTAAAAATTAAAATCGCTGCTATATAAGAACAAAATTGTTTTTAAAAAAAATTGCTGCTGTTGCAGCGTTATTATAAATTTTGTGGAAATTTTTTTTATTGGCAGCGATTTTGGTGGAACTATTTTCTTATCGTTTTTAAATACTTGTTGACATGAATTTAATCTGTCTTGCATTTTAAATATATTGATTAAACTAATTTTTCAAGTGAGTTAAAAAGTAAAAAGATAATTTAATATTTTATAAGTACACTACATTTATATTATAATTATATAATTGATTTGACTTAACTTAAAAA
>JAJOOF010006918.1:0-15993 GCA_029582545.1 Solanum lignicaule | reverse complement strand
AGTTGATAGTTGAGTGACCATCAAAGTTATTAACTCAAAATTATATTACAAGTATTTTTTGTAACATTATTACGCTACAATATTAAAAAAATATCCCAACAAATGACGTTGATATAAAAAGATTTTACCGTATATATTTCTGACCCCCATTTTCACTAAACCCCATCTACACAAAACTTTAGATTTGTCTCTATCAGCAATTAATATATTGCTTATACTTGTTCATAAGTGACACATGGTAACTTAGGTGAGCTGTGACTGAAAATGGTGTTTTGTGCAAATAGACAAAAGACGATCCAAACTAGGTAAATGATATTTATATAAATCCAAAACTGTGTGATGAACAAATCTATCTAATATTGAGACCCCTTAATTGAATTTATAGCAGGCCTTCATATGGGATTAATTCCACATATATAAATAACATCATTCAAACTTGTACTATATAATTAGCTATAAAATAATTGAATTTCTTTTCCTTCTTCAATTTTGACCTGACTAATGTGATAATGAGATCTTTCTTGACTCATACATATGAGAAATGAATAAGAGGTTGTTGAATTAGCCTCACTTTCATCTACTTTGTCACTCGTACAGATTTATACATGTACCTAATGTTCCTACGCTGAGAAGTCAGAATCCTTTCACAAACACGAGATTCAAACAAATATAATAATTTAATTAATTTTAAGAAAAAAATTAAAATTAATTTTTTTTTCCTGCTATAAAAGCCTTCAATATCATGATTGCGTTGATCATGAGTGAAGAGAGATTTAAAAAAAGTACATCGTTATTCAAGCTGAAATGCTTGAAATAATTCTATTACTTCTATTAGAAATAGCCTTTTTAGTACTAGTTGAACGTAAAATAATAACTTTTGTCCAACAGTACAAGGCCCTATATTCTCAATCGTGTGATTATTATAAGTGGTGTACAACTTGAAAACGAAGGAAATCGATTAACTAGAGTCACTAAAAAATTAGCCATGTGAATAATTGTGAGTCAACTTTTTTCCAATTGTCATCTTTCATAACAAAAATTAAAAATCACCATGTTTTGTCCATTTCCTCGCCAATATTAGCAGTATAATTTTCTAGTTGGGAAAAAAAAAGTATACCCAAATATTTTTTATTTTGCTTGTGCCTATGAAAGGTTAAAAGTATGCGTGCTCTTAGTGCTATATATTCTTTTGATGATCTATTTTAAGAGATAGTGTCTAATGAGAATTGAAATATTTTGATTAGAAATTTATATTCGAATTTTCGACTCTCAAATTCTCATCTTAATAAAGTATGGAAGTTATACTTCTTATAAATTTGGAAAACCTTTGCTTTCATGAAGTACATTAGCATGTTAATATCGCTATACTTAATAATTTCAATATAAAAATTATTTATGGATTGGAATTTGAACCCTTCCCTTAATTATTTATTACTCCTTTTGATATTAATGAAATTATTCTGCAAGATTTTTTGGACAAAGTCAGACACAACTACTTAAGTATTTAATCTAATCCTACTTGGAACAGTTGTCTATTTGTTTAAAAATTGGAAAATTGTATAGCTGCGTATTTTAATTTGAAAATTGCATTATTGTATCTCCCATTTCTTATGATCAAAAGTCTAGTCTTTTTTTGTCAAGGTTGACTTAGTTTATGGAGTCAACGCACGAAAATCCCACAGAATGTGGTGATCAAATTAAATATTCATAAAAGAATATATCCAAACGCT
This sequence comes from Solanum lignicaule, assembly GCA_029582545.1. Taxonomy (NCBI): domain Eukaryota; kingdom Viridiplantae; phylum Streptophyta; class Magnoliopsida; order Solanales; family Solanaceae; genus Solanum; species Solanum lignicaule. The sequence continues at coordinate 14,263 of JAJOOF010006918.1, read as the reverse complement.
GCAATTTCCTTTTCTGCCTTATGCGTACCTCCAAAGTTACAAGTTGTTAGAGTCAATCATCTCTTTAACCATATTATTTATTTAAATATTTTTTAATTGTTAAAATGAAATATTATCGTAAGAAATGTATAATATAATATGAAAACTATTTTTTTTAAATGTTGAATTGTTATATTGAATATTGTTGTAGAAGATAGTAAGTGTTAAAGAGAGATTTAATTATATTTTATTTTAAATTTATTTTTTAAAGAATGTCACTTTTTATATTTATATCTCCCTATATTCATTTTTACTTTCATATGATCGATTTTGTATTTCCCTTAATAAATACTTTCTCATTCAATAACGAAACTCACTATAACAATAATCATATTCATTAAGAAATGAAACTGAATACAATATATAGTTTACTAAATTATTCCTATTTTATAAATATCTCATGAAAATGGAACACCACTAGAAAATGAAGTTTAAGCAATAAATTTGGAAAAACAGGCTAATATTTATCTTGAATTCATAAGGTAATACTTATTCGGGATAAAATACAGGCTAAGATAACATTCATTTTAGGACAGAAATGAAGTGCATGGTTTATCACAATAGCAATGACAATTATCATTTTAAAAAGTCTTGAAAAATAATTTGAAAAAGAGCTATTAATTAGTGTTAATAGTTAATAAGGGAAAATGATTGGTTTTCTCTTGGTATTTATACTAAAATGAATAAGTAAAAGTGAAAACTATTTTTAGCATAATAAACAAATTAAAAAAATGGATTATCAACTCTTTATTTGAAACATCTCACATAACATATTTAAAATTACAAGATGTAAATATTTTTTTTATTTTAAAATTTTTTATGACACATAAAATAAAGGTGAAAGGATAATATGAGAGAATTTTTCCAAGTTGCAATTCTAACTTAGTCACATATGTAGATGTCATTCTTGTAATTTGATTTTTTCTGGTCCCAGTTGTGACTTGTGATTAGTCCACCACTTTCTAAGAAATTGCCTGGAAGCAAACCTCCCTTTCACAAATGAATCAATTATCATTCAAAAATTGAACTTGTAATATTCTGTACTTTTGATTTGTATTCAGTGAAAGTTTTTTATGAGACAAAAATGTCCCTTCGTCTTATATTAGTTGATTATTTTTCCTTTTACATGTATATTAAGAAATCATAAATAAGAAGAAATTAATCGTAAGGGTAATATAGAAGAAATTTAATTATTGCTTTCTTAATTTAGTTAGGTAGACAACTAATACTATTGAACAACTATTTTTACTAAAATGATCAACTAATATGAGACGAAATATGCAGTTAGCTAAGCAATTTTAAGGGTGCACAAGGTTAGCGAAATAATAATTGCATGTTATTAATGAAGAGAAATGTGCCTAAAGCGATATATAAGCCTAGTATAAACGTCAAAAAAAGATGAAGGAAATATTGACAAATCACAATTGCTATCACAAAAAAAGCCACCCAATGGTGGGACGAACTATTTGAATTGTGCATTGGTCGCGTTCAAACACTTGAGGCTCACTAGATCTGAACCATCAACCTTTTATTTTTGAATACCTTAATTTTGTGCAAATCACAATTTTGCATTTTATAACTTTTTTTTATCGTGTTATACGATATCTCCCCTATGTTACAAAAGTAAACGGACAGACTTTTAGCTAAAAATGTAGCACATGGGTTTGTGTGATCACTATTTTTTCTTTGGATAAAAGGAAAATTAAAAATTGACATTTTAGGCGTGTTCAGTGGATATTTTTTCATGTTCAATTGGGTAAAGTTTTTCAAAAATATTTTTCTTACAAAATAAGTTTTTTTTTTAAAAAAGAAAATGACTTCTTTAGTAAAATTAGGAAAAACAAGTTTAACAAGTAATATTTTCTATTGATTATATCTTCACCGTCTTTCAACAAATCTCATATTTATTCCACCACTCCTACCCTTCACACCAGCTCTCGTAGTATTAATCTAAATATAAAACCTTTTAGAATAATATTTATTATTTATTAATATAAAAAAGATAAATAAAAAATACACTTATTTTTATCTATACGCGCATAATCCTTAGATTCTTTCTTTATCCTTTTGAATGAGGAAAACAAAAGAAAATTACAAAATGTCTCTTTTTTTAAAGAAAAAGAAAGACTTGATATGAAAACGTATATTATGAAGGAGACAGGCAATACCATCTTTATCGAACAAAAACAAAAGTGGATTATCACGAACTACTTCAACCATTTCAAAATATCTATCGTAATTTATTAGATTAGCTATTACAAATTATTTATTATATACATTTTTATGATATAATTAGTTATTATTTTACCTAAATTTAAAAAGATAAAAACTCTCTTAATAACTATTTTTTAAAAAGCGTATCAAAAAAATAACGATAGATAATTTAAATAAAGAAAATTGATTTATTCTTTCATTTATTAAAGTTTTTAGGAAAAACATTTAGCACACGGCAGTGTTTTGGCATGGTCAATTTTGTCTTGGTCGTTGGACTAAACTCATCCTCCATATTTTCTTTTACACTTTAGATTAGATATATATAGAAATAAGTAAACTAGGAAAATGTCAAAGTAGATGACATTTGGCATAAAAATACTGGGTCATCTTCCCCGTAACACACTTAAATAACCTGGTCTTTACTCCTAATTTATTTTGAATTTAAGTTATACCGGTGCCGTCCGTGTATATGAAATTTGAAGTTTATATATTTTTATGATAATTTTACAAAACTTAGGTATTCCCAGTAATTATCATAAGATTTTAACATAACATGAATCTAATTAATTATAATTGCTTAAAAGGGTGATTAATTGTGTGAAAATTCTATGCTACATAAAACTTAAACTCTTAATTTTTTTTATACCTTCATGTTAATTACGTGAAATAATTTACTTGTTCTGATATTTTTATTACAAGTTACATCACGCAAATTCATACAAATAGATTTGATTAATTAAAATAATTATTGCTGGAAATATTCTCTAGCTGCCTAGTTGATTGTTTAAAAAGTAGTATAGTATGTCTTTGAACTATTCGCCTCAATAATATCTTGTACGAAACAAAAACATACGTTGGTTCTCATAAAGGCTAATTATTTTAGCCCCCCACCCCACCACCCCAACCAAAAGGATTTTTTATTTTTAAAAAAAGAAATTAATTTTTCATTAAGGTGATTATTTTTAAATACACTTCGTTTTCATATTACTTGGTCCTAGTTGATCTGACATACCTCTTTATAAAATTTTAATTAGAGGTCCTTTTTACTAAATTGACTTTATCAGTGATGCTTTGAAACTCTAAATTTGACGATTACTATTTTATCTGGTTATTTTACAGTGAGGGTAATATGGAAAAATAATAATATAAAACTATCTTGATTTGTGAAAATAGATAAGTAAAATAAAATATTTATTTTTTATATTAAGGTGAAACAAAATACTAATTGACAATATGAAAATAACCTATTGAATTGTGTGAATTCCAATGCATATGCCAGATTGAACATTGTGTTCTTAGCCATTTGAGTGAATACAAACATAATTTTGCTTGACTTGAGCTGGAAATATTGTACCTTGTTTTCTTTGTTTGTGTAACAATGCATATCCATTTTTGGAACATATGCTTTTTTTTTAAAGACAATTCTTGTTAATAACATAAACATATTATATACATTAGGAATATCATCGTTACAAACTATAAATTACATTATGCATTATATAGTTCAAATTATGATTTCATAATTATGTCAATGTTCTATCACTAAATGTTGGTACTTTCCATTAAGGCTAAATTTGGTGATTTGAGTAAAATAAATAGAATACATGTCGATTTAATAGGGTATCATTGCTTAGAAAAGGAAAGGAGAAGAGACCCTCCCCATATCAATAAAAAAATAATGATTAATTAAGTAATCCCCAGGAATGAGTAATTAAAAAGTCCTTAATCAACAAATGAAATTATGACTTGTTAATAAGAGTACTAGTGTTAATAAAACCACATATTATCCTAGTAATCAATGTCCACTTGTTTCCATGTCACTTATAATTACAAGAAAAATAACACCTCAATCAATATAGGTTCAACTTATGCTAGACTTGGTCCAAGTCTCCAACCATTATAGTTGACATATTATTACTCCTTTTTTTAAAAAAAAAAGTAATTTAGAGCATTGATAGAATTGCAAGTAGGAGAAATAGAATGATACAAGAAAATAAGTGGGTAGCATTTCCTTCATGATGTTCAATATCTGCTTTGAAACTTTATCAACTTAATCTTGTATGGCAATTATCAGAAGAGTTTTACCTTCATAATTCGAATTTAAAAGTTTTAATTAAAAATAATAAATATATATCACTTCACCATAACATTTTGTGATAAAAATCATACCTATATGTTACAAATGCAAAACTTTTGTGCTTTTATCTTTTTCCACATGCATTCCCATCTTACATTAAAAAAAAAAAAGTAAAGGAGAATAAAAAAATTGTAAATAACTTTTTTTGTCATTAGATTCACATTTCCTTTTTTATTTCCTAACAAACAAATTTAAAGAAGTGGATAAAATGGTACTTGTTGTATAAATCAGGAATATGCCATGGAGATCTCCCCACGTAAAATATTTATCTATTAATTCAAGTTTTTTTTTTAAAAAAAAAATGACAGAAGCAATCCTATCTGGAGTAGAATTATTTAAATTAGGAATATTTTTAATTCTTTTTCCAGTTAGATTAGGAATCTTTATTTTTTTAAAAACATAATTATTTTTTTCCACCTGCATTATAGAATTTCCATAGGTGAAGGAGAAGATACAGGGGGTGGGGTGGGGTGCATTGTGTTTGTCTCTATATATAGTTTATCTGTAGAGAGAGTGTTGAATTAGAAGGAAAAAAGAAGAAGAACACAACAAACGGCTATAATTTAGAGTGTTTTTATATAATCAAATTCAATCCACAAAGAAAAAAATTGGAAAATAACTTCCCCTCTCATTGCTGTAAATTTGAGAGGGAGGGGGTTTCCTTTTAGTTCAAACAATCTCTCTTTTCATAATTTGTTTTATCTTCTGAATTGTACAGAAGGTAACAAAAATTCTTGAAAAAGAGAGGAAACAAAATTAAAATTTGGAAGAAGCCAAAGTTTCATTGGCCATTTTTAGAGGAGGGTTTTGAATAAAATATCTTGGTAGTGCTCATGGTGTCTGATATTTATTACCCTTCAAAGAAAAGCGACGATTTTTGTGAAGACGTTTGTGGCGAGGTACCTTTTTCCCCTTTTAATTGTCATTCACCATTTTATGTGCTTAATAGTTTGGAATTTTAGTAAATATTGGTTTTTTGTTGTTGGGTTTCTGGGGAATTATGAAATATGTGTTTTTTCATTCTGGTATTGCTTATAAACCCTAAAATCTTGAATTGGGATGATGTGGGGTTGCTCTGCTCCCGATGAGGAATTTTATTTTCAAAACAATATGCAATTTGGTTGTGTTTTCATATCTATATTGTTATGAGCTTCTGGAAATTTGTGGGTGTGTTGGGATTTTGGGGAAAATCCATGATTTTTAGCTATTCATTTGGATATTATCTAAACTGATGGAAGATTCAGTTTTCTTATGGTTCTCACAAGTGGATAAAAAGCTTTGAAACAAAAAATTAATATGTTGTTCTCCTCTTGGAAGATATTTGGGAAATTCTTAGGGGTTCAATAAACTAATGTGTGGAATGTTTGATTGCTTTCAAAGGTTTGCTGCTATTTGCATCGTTCTGAAGTTATCTTTTTTATATGCAGCAGTCTACCCCTGGAATAGTAAGCATGTCAAGACTACAGTGTATGCTTCGAGGATTGGATTTAAAGGCTATTGTTTTTTTGGTTGTTTTTGTGCCATTATGTATAGTTGGTATATACTTTCATGGACAGAAGATTACCTACTTCCTCCGCCCAATATGGCAATCTCCTCCGAAGCCCTTTATTGAACTTACCCATTATTATCATGAGAATGTCTCAATGGAGAATCTTTGCAAGCAACATGGATGGGGAATTCGTGAATATCCTAGGCGTGTCTATGATGCTGTTTTGTTTAGTAATGAAGTGGACATGCTTACTATCAGATGGAAGGAATTGTATCCTTACATCACACAGTTTGTTCTTCTCGAGTCAAACTCCACATTTACTGGATTACCAAAGCCATTTACTTTTGCTATTAACCGGGACCAATTTAAGTTTGTTGAGCCTCGATTGACTTATGGAACCATTGGAGGAAGATTCAGAAAAGGTGAAAATCCGTTTGTTGAAGAGGCATATCAGAGAGTAGCACTCGACCAGCTTTTGAGAATAGCTGGAATAGAGGATGATGATTTGCTGATAATGTCCGATGTTGATGAAATTCCTAGCAGGCACACCATCAATCTTTTAAGATGGTGTGATGACATTCCTCCAATTCTTCACCTTCATTTTAGGAATTACTTGTACTCTTTTGAATTTGAGCTTAAACACAGAAGTTGGAGAGCTTCAGTCCACAGGTATCAGAGTGGCAAGACTCGATACGTACACTATCGTCAGACTGATTACCTTTTGGCAGATTCAGGTTGGCATTGTAGCTTTTGTTTCCGCCACATCTCTGACTTCATATTCAAAATGAAAGCTTACAGCCACACTGATAGAGTGAGGTTCTTGCATTATTTGAACCCAAGAAGAATACAAGATATCATTTGTGAAGGATCTGATTTATATGACATGCTTCCTGAGGAGTACACATTCAAGGATATTATTGGTAACATGGGACCTCTACCTCATTCTTACTCAGCCGTGCATCTTCCTGCGCATTTGCTGGATAATCCCGAGAAGTATAAGTATCTATTGCCTGGGAACTGCAAAAGAGAAAGTGGCTAAGTTGTTACCACAAAGTTGGATGCATTTTCGTAACATAGGAGGTGTTCATGTGCCGATTTTATGTTGCACCATGAGGGACTCTTATCAGGTAATTGATGATGGTCGTGTGGCAGTGCTTTATACAGTTAAACCTTGTATGCAACAAAGTGTAGGTAAACAAGTATTCAGGGAAGCGGCCGGGTGTATATTGTCTTTTTGGGTTCATTTGAGGTGTCAGTACATTCATTTGTCAAGTAAAAAATTAATTTAGGGGTGATGTGAACTCTTGGGTAAACTTGATTGTTTCCTGCTGTATTACATAACCCTGAGATAGAACTCTTTGAATGACAATGCTCGGGCTTTTTGATTGTAGAATTGGTTTTCGTATTCTTTTGCTCCTGTTCTAGACATTTGTTCCAATTTATAAATCGGCCGGGTGTTTTTTTTTTTTGAGATTTTATTTCGTTTAATATTTTCATATTGGGAAAAGGCACAAGTACCCTGCCCAACCTATGACCGATTCTGAAACCAATGCATGTTTAGTTAGCCATGTTAATTGAGCAAGTGATTCCAGTCACTTAGAGTAAAAGATATGCTCGAAAAATGAACATGTTGGTAATTTGGTATTTGATTCCTATGAAACAGTTGATAGTTTTATAGGTTGTATATCTTGTTGCAGACAAATGCCCCATTTCCATCTGTGAAACAATTGTTTCCATGTTCAAAACCTAAGATTACAAATCTTTTTTGAAGCAAGTAGTGATTTTCTTTGCAAGGTGGAAGCTCTTTGTACTAGTGTTAATATACCTTTTTTTCCCTCCAGTTTTTGCAGGAATCGAATCTCATCCTTGAATCAAGAAGCCATTTTCTGTCTTTGCCTTTTTAGGATGAAACTTTGATATTGTTGTTCACTACTTAATCAAGATGTTTCTTTCACCACAAAGGTGACTCATGGCAATAATTTTTTTGATCTATGTGAAGTTCTTTACCAAACTTGAATAAACAAGTAAAAAATCAGACTTTTTGTTTTATATTGTTTATGAAGCCTGAATATCTACAAGAACCCAACATTGTTCATCTGACAAGCATGGTGAGAGACTTAAATATGTATTATGCATGCTTAAACATATAAAATGCAAAGCAATACATATAAAAGAAGTCGGTAACAGACCCTTGTAGTTCAATCTTTCCCAGACCCAGCTCATAGCGCACATCCAATAATGCAAGAATTTCTTCACATATACAAATCTAGCAAAGACACAAGTATTTACCTTTAAAAATTATATGCAAAGCGAAAAGGATATAATTATATGCAAAACAAGATATCTTTCATATCACAACGCATGAAATCAGACAATGAAAGAAAGCAATAGAATCCAGTCCACTTTTAGTACAATATAAACTAGTACAAACGAGAAACTTTCCGAAAAATTTGGGGGTCAGAACATGCTGAACAGAACAGAAAGGATATGAGAGTCTTAACAAGAGAGATCAGAACATTAAATCAAAATTTGAGCCAATTTTAATAAGCTAAGGTTTAACAGTTCCGACTCCCAAATATTGATCTCCTTGGTTAGATTGTAGTAGGTTCTTTTGCAACAACTCCTTCAACTAGAATATCATCCAGCATAGTAGATATAGCAACCAATATTTCTGTTTTTTCTTTTTTCTGTGGCCCTGTAGTACTGGTGGGAAAATGAGCATTTTTTGATAAGGATATGCTGAAATTGAAGAAAGATTCCTGTTGCTGTTCAAGAGCACAATCTTGTTGAAGTATATTCTCCTTCCCAGAATGCATAAAGCATTATCTCATTGCCATTATCTCTATAGCCGGTCCAACCAACTAAAGATATTCTCTTGCGAACCAAACGGCAAATCCTGGTAGAACACAACATCAGATTCAGCTACAGATGTTATTATACATATAAAACAAAAAACACATTACCATTTACAAGGATGGGAAACTTACTGCAAGTTGGAAGTCTGGAGGAGAATCCAGTTCCAAGTTATCCAACTCTGAAATTCCACAGATTGTGTTACCATTCTCTTGTGGTAAATGGCAAGTGCTATGAGTGTAGTCAGCAGAAGGGCCAAGATTGGGTCCAAAACTATCAAGAAATGAATAATCATTATGTTCATCACACAACAGAGAATTATCAACATCATTTGCATCAGCTGCTTGTGATTCTCCAGCCAAGCATGTGGTGTACTCCATTTCACACTTAATTTTAGCATCAGAAGGCTGCCCTGGTTCTTTGGCAACTTCCACTTCCTAAACAACAAAACGAAAATCAGTGTACGAAAAAATTCTGGCAAAATGCATATAGGTAGGAAAAATTCTGGCAAAATGCAGCTGCATCATCCAATTGTTTCTACCTGATCAGGTGAGAAGGGTAAAGAGTCATCCACAATATCATCATAGGAAGGGGTTTCTCCATCTCGAGGGGGATTAGGTGTAACCGTCTTTGGAGTTGTAGGCCCAGTTTGATTGGCTCCCACACTGGCTTCCTCATTGTCACAAGAATCATTGGCCTTGACAGATTGCTTCTGCTGCTGGTAAAGGATTTTTGAAACCACATATTCACCTTCTTTTTCATCTTCATCAGGACCCAGGTGGTACTGATGCATTACCCAATTAGTCTTTTCCTGCTTCGACCCCTTCTTAATAGTTTGATAGAGTACCATGACCTTCTTACGTCCCTTTTGGAATCCATTCTCCATAACAACCTTGGTCTTTCCCGTCTTGTGCCAGCGTACATGTTCTTTCATCAAGTTATTTTCATCATGAATCTTTCTACGCTTCCTTTTACCAGTTGCATATGCATTAGTAATGCGATAAAAGAAGTGAATGCTACTTCCATCCTTTTTTGCACCTGAAGCATAATAAGAGATTGAGAAATAAAAATCTGCCATAACATATTGATGGTTGTCTGGTTTCAACCAAAAAAACAGAAAGATGCTTGTTACAACAACTAACTTTTGCTACATTTTCATTTCTTGGTAAAAGCAACCCTGAAAACAACAATAGCCTTTCCTCTATTTATTTCACCAGCACAGTTTATTGACTTGATTAATGCAGTTAAAAGCAAACATAAGCTAGTATATTGAAGAATTGGGTGTGCTACAAACCAGGAAGATTTTCAGGATGGGTATAGCAAATTCCTTCGTGAACATCAAGGGTCGGGATGAACTCATCAATGAATTTGTGTTGCTCTGAATTTCCTACCCCGCACTTTGCTTCTAAATGCTCCACGAGCTCAGCATCAGATGGATCAAATTTAACACCAACAGGTAGACCAGGCCATTCATGAGAAACCTGAATCAGAAAGCAGTAAATTATTGAAGCAGGCTTTGAGCAGCTAATTTATGATACAACTATTTGTTGGCCTAATCTTGAACCAGGGGAAACAAAAGAACTTTCTTTACAAGAGAAATTTTCAACTAGACTAAACAGTTTGACAAAGCTGTTAATAAAACTATAAGAGGTAAGTAAATTATACATGAACACTTGTAAGCTTACATCCTTGTTATCAATAGAGTAGTTGCAGTTTGGGCACTGCCGCTTTGCCCCACAATCTTTGATTTGATGTGCAGCAGGGGAACTAGCATTTTTTACTTTACTCGCAAGTCCTCTGCCATTGATAAGCCAAGATCTGGATCAATAAAAAAGAAACAGATTAGACCTATAAATCTTCTTATGGTGACATAAGTGACAAAAGAACAACAATATCATCCAACAGATTCAAAAACTTCCATTGAACCCTAAAGGAAATATACTTGACAATTAACAATACAACAACCACAACAACATACCCAGTGTAATTCCACAAGTAAGGTCTAGAATACTTAACAATTAACGATAAGTTCAGTAAATACTCTTGATAAATTCAATAATTCATCTGGTTTCACTATCAGTTTAGACCTAAGACCAACTTTTCCAAATCTTTCTATGACACTAACATATTGAGCAGGTAAATAGACAAATTTCAACATGAGGTTTTGATATGACTCATTGCAAGCAAAATTTGAACCCCCAATCCAGCAAGTGGAAGACAATATTGGGTAGATGATCAAGAACATGAGACCATCAAAAAAATTGGGGCAATTAGAACAAATGGGGACTTCCAGCAACCAGCCAGTAAAAGCACACATTTCACATTTGCCAATGTAACACAGAACATGCTTTTAACATTTTCAAGTATTAAACAATCTGTTGGTGAACACAATCTGATGAAGAATAACTCAAACGCCTTTCGCGATGGCCTTTCGTATTCCAAATCAAAACCCAGATAACCCAAAATCCATAAAAAAACTACAGTAGTATTCAGCATTATCCCCAGGAGCAAACACAAATCTTACAACGGAAGCTACCGAAAAGATAGAATTTTTTTCCCCAGAATTCTTTAAAGATTCAATTTTTAGACCATGTTTGATCATATCGAATCAAACCCAGAACAATTTTTTTCCTAAAAACACAAACTTTAAAGTTTCATAAAAAAAAAAAAATCCATCCTCACCTTCCCATTAAGGATCGAAAAAATTCAAGATTTTTGAAGAAAATTCGGTTAATCTGAGTTTCAACGCATCTATTGAACACATTCGAAGAAGAGAAAAACTCTTGTTTTATGGTGCCTGAATTTCGCCCCCTTTCTCCACTGGACTAAGCAAGCTGGACTGTTGGAGTGTGAATGAGCGGGAAATTTTATCTTAAGAGGTTTGGAATCCGAGCCTTTAGGTTCGGATGAGCGTCGCATTCATCGATGTTCCCGAACCATAGGTTTGAGATGGGCCCAGTGTTGACCGAACCTCGGGTCTGCTAGTGACTTAGCTTTGGAAGTGAAATGTCTTTTTAGAAAAATGGGTAATGGTGTTAAAACGGTAAATTTATCTGACCCGACTTCCTTGCTCCCCAAGCTATAAATGGAAATGGTTTTATGTTTAATTTCCACCTTTTACCTTTATTGAGTAGATTTGTCTTTTTTGAAATATTTATATTCCATAATATTAACCGGTAAATCATATTTTATTAATACAATTATTCTATGTAAATTTTACATAATTTTAAGGCTTAAGTCATCTGCGGCCCTTAAAGTTATCCGTATATTTTATTTAGACACCTTAACTAGGGCTATTACCTATTGAACTCTTAAACTATTCAAAATATGTATCTATTAAGCACAAAGTAGTGATGTGGCAAAAAATGTGTTCTTCACTTTTCATGGGCGTGTGAAGATGCCCAAATAACATTTTCCTTTTTATTTTTCCTAAAAAGTACATTTTTCTTGCTTTATTGACCTTGACATTAATTAATAAAGAAATCAAAAACAATTAACTAACAATAAAATTAAAAAAAAAGGATGTCTTCTTCCTAGGAACAACCTCAACTATTTCCATTCACCATCTATCTACTTGCCGGTTACCTCCCATGCCACCCCACCCCACCAACTTTCTCTCTCTCACCCTCTCCAACTATTCTTCCGTTTTTTTCAGGTTTTAAATATTTTGGCGAAACTCTATTTGTTTCTATGAAAGAAATTTGAATAAATTCTTTTTTTGACAAAAGTTTGTTATTATATCTTGTAACTGTGATAAATATTTATTAATCGAATGAAGATGAAGCCAATGGGTAGGAGGTGTTGTCGATGCCGATGAACGGGAATGAAAGAGTGGGGCAATGTTTTATTTGCGTGTCGACGCTGGTGGAAAGGGGTAAAGAAGAAGACAAGAGGGTGGGGGTGGGGGCGTTAATTAAAAGAGTTAATTTTTATATTCTTAAAATTATTTTTGGATTATTTAAATAGAACTTTAAAAAAATTGAATTTGACCGCCACGTGTCATTGGTTTATTGGTACACCTATTATGTATTTGCGTTTGAGCTACACACAATTTTGATTTTCAATTGATTGACATTTTGTGTCTAATAGATATAAATATTTTAAGGTCAAAGTGTTCAATAGGTACTAGCCCTAGTTGATGTGTCTAAATGAATTATGAAAAGGATAAACTACCTTATTAGACATACATCACTACTATATATACTAATATTATCTTTACTTTTAAACAATTACATATATTACCATTTTCAATATTTTATACCATATATTAATATATTATTTGAAAATACTATTAGATACCCACATCCCTTAAAACTATTATTGATTAATTATCTGCTTAAATGACTCTTTCACTCCAAATCAATCACTATCTCTTAATTCTCCCCTCCCATGTTTATCACTCAATTATGTCTCCTCCTTTCTGATTCAAGAATTCCACCTTACAATTTCATTTCAACAATAGTTAATCTACTCTCTTCTTCTCAGGATATCATCACCACAAATTCTCCTGAACCCAAATATCATTTTGTATTGTTCATTTATCACGAGTTTCAATCACAGTAACTGCTACAGAGAAAACTTTCAATTCATAGTGGGTCTTGATTGTTTATCTCCGAAAGAAATGGATCTTAGTTTTGATTATGTTATGCCACAGTGCAAAAGGATCAAAGGGAATATTGTAGAGAGTTTTGTTTGCTGGTGTTCTTCTAAGACTTTCTTTGGTTACTGTGATATGGATGTGGTAGTACCAATATTACTTTGATATAGCCCTTGAAACATGTGTATCCAATAAGTAGTAATCTTAATTAAGATTCGAGTTGTATTTTTAGTAATGGGGTATCTGAACATGTATATGTATCCACTATATATTAAATTTCGGATACATGATTTTTAACAACACAATGATATTAATGATACGACAGATACTCTACAGTCGTGATTTGTTCATAGATTCATGTGTTTCAACTACATTTCATATTTAGATACACATAATTAAATGTATATGCTTATTATGTATTCGAGATACATGTTTTTGGATATAACGTATGAAATTTAGATACACATAATTAGATGTATATGTTTAATATGTATTCGAGATACATGTTTTTGGATATAATATGCAACTGATACTTGATACATCAAATTCATACTAGATACATATAAAAGATACATGAAATTAATATATATATATATATATAGATACATAAAATCAATGCTAGATACGTATAACAAATACATGAAATTAATGCTAGATACTTCTATGATACATATGAATGTACTTGTATGACACTCATGTATCTAAATGTTTAGTTTGTTGGATACATCATATATTGATAGTAGATACATCAAATTAATGAATTTATTATTTTAAGAGTAATAATTTGAAATTAATCAAATTACATTACCAAGATATACATGTTTTTATCTTATATTAGTAATATTAATGAATTTACTATTTCAAAGAATAATAAAATGAAATTAATTATCTATGTATTTTGAAAATCCTCAATTACTCCTCTAATTAAGGAAAT